>CM070019.1:28099921-28179921 GCA_036247105.1 Cirrhinus mrigala
ATAAAACATTGTCAGGATTGTGGAGTCATGACATTATGTACAGTACAATGACATATCCAGACATTCAAAACTTGGGCAAATTACACATTGCCGTTTTTTGGCACTTTTCATGAATGCGGTACACTTTGGTGTCTCATGACTTTTAAAAAGCAGTTTAAGTATTGAATTAAATGACCTTGACCTTCTTGGCTGTATGCAAAACAGCTCATTTAATATTAATTTGGACCTTCTCAGATTCTTGAAGGTTGAACACCTTTCATGGGCCGTATTTTAATAAAATACTTTTAGGCCTTATTTTGTGTCCCATTAATGGGAGTGTCATTTATATTGATTTACCTGCTGCCTGTCACATTTATATAACGAAAACCACAAAAAATGTTCGCAGAACAGATGTTTCGAGGTTTTTTCAAGGCAGGAATGAATCTTCATCAAGCCAGTTCAGACATGACCACCACATTTCAATGCGTAAGATAAAACACACAGACAGAACATCAACATCATGGTGATGCAGGAGAGCTATAAACATTTTAATGTCAGCCACTGACAAGGCAAAGTAAACCCATGATTGAAACTACTTCTTGTAGTCTGAAGGTGAAACTGAGTGATGCTGCATCTTCCAGCTGCTGCTACTGTTACAGATGCATAAAAAGGCTTTAGTAAATCACTTGTGCGACCAAGAACATGTCTATTTTAGACATTATGTCTCTGTTGATTTGTAGCCCACTTTTTATTATCTAATTACCAGCCATTTAAATGAAATAAATTGCAAACTAACTTTGAAAAGACTTTATTCAGAAGCATTGGATTTAGCGTTTAGAATTCCACAGGCATTCCTGTTTGAACTTATGACCCAGTAATTTCATTATGCAGCTGCAATATCAACATTGTTTTTTTTGTATAAAAAAGCTTTCAGTTCTTTTCAACACAAGGCAAAGAATTAGCTACATCAAGGCTCCATTAGTTAAAGATTCCGAGGTGATATTGAGATGGGGAAATGTATTAAAAGGTTCTGTAGAACAAAGTAATGAATTAGGAATACAAGTGTGTTTGGAATAATTCAGACTTTTTAACACTTTTGCGCTTTTGAAAGAAGTCTCTTAGGCTCACCAAATCTGAATTTATTAGGGGTTGAACGCGTAGCACTGAAACACTATTGTAATTGTTACAATGGTCACGGATGAATGATTTCCATGTAAAATGGATTGTGCAGATCAAACCATAAATCATAGAGACTTCAAAGTACGAAATAACTCTTAACTCTGAAACCGTCAGTCACAGGCTCAATGTCGTTGGAATCCTTGGCACATGCCGGACAAAACGCATCCTCTTTCGGGTATTTCGCATTTTTTGCAAAACCTACTTTTGCAATCTAGTCCTAGGTTTTTGTCCGATCAGAACCAAACCAGTGCAGAAAGATTCTGTGGAGAGTGAATATCAATAATTATCAAAAAAAAAAGTTGAACTTTCAACTCACTGTGGCAAAGGGATGCCAAAACGTTAAAAGGGGGCAGGGCCACATTTAGTAAAATGCCTATAACTCCTGAACGGAATGAGATATCTTCGACCAAACTCGGCACACTTGTGCAAGAGTTCAAGCTGAGCTCACAGGAAAAAAATCTTAGAGATTGGCCACTTGGTGGCGCTATATAAGGGGAAAAAACTTTTGTCCTATCAACATGAAAATCGATGTGCATGGTCTTGGTCCAAAGTGCCACAGGTGTCTATAAGGACATTTGCGTATCTCAAAAAAACATGGCCGCCATTGGCCGATGAACTTAGAGCACCTCTTAGATAAGGTTAATGGAGGCCCCAAAGGTCTGTAAAAAATTGTAGATAAATCACCCACTGGGGGGCGGTATCGCATTTTTTGAGGGCGTAAATTGTACATTGTGTGATTTTTCCGCACATACACGCAATATTCGTATCGTATGATAGTCCTTCTTGTTCCGAACTACTTTGCCTCTAGAACCACTGCTGTCAATTTTTAAATGATTGACAAGATGTGAAAAACCTACTGAACCTGTGAACTAGTCCTAGGTTTTTGACCCAGTCTAGAAAAAAACACTGCAGTGTAATTCTCTGGACTCTCTAGGTCAATAATTATCAAAAACATGTGGACATTTACCCTTTGGGATGCTATAACGGGGTATAACCTTTAGAAAAGGGGCCTGTCCAAATATACCCAAAATCCTAAAAAGCCTGAATGAAAACTCAAAACTTCACGAAACCCGCTAAGCGTAGGCGACGGGATTCTAAACAAGCATGCAAAGTTTCAGGGAGATCGAACCACAGCTGGTGCTATAACAGTCATAAATGTTATAAAAACATCATATTTCTATGGTAAATCACCTGGATTTGACAAAAATGCTTTTTTTATAATCTATTTAGGTGGTTACAGGCTTGCTAAATAATATTTAATGTCTTTTTCCTTATGTGCTTAAATACCTAAAGCACTTGAACCTCTTTAATCGCTGCTTGCAGCTATATTTTGATATTTATTTTTTAATAGAGCTGCTTTTTAATACAGTAAAAACAATAATATTGTGAAATATTACTAGAATTTAAAATTAACTTTTTATTTGAATATATTTTAAAATGTGATTTTACATGCTGATATGCATGTATTTTAATGTGGTTGAATTTTTGATTTAGTCAATTGTAGCCCAAATAACAAAAATACAATGTAAATCCATATTTTGACATGTTTTAAATTTTTTCAGCTTTTTCAGTTTCCTTATCAGTGAAATTAAACAACCATCTTAGCCAGAGTCTGCTCTCTTTGATTAAAAGAACAAAGCGGTACTGCCTGTACTCGCCAAGTGAAAATCATCTGTCATAGTAAGATATTGCAGCATCATTTCCGGCCAAATTTATAGCACGTTCTTGACACCACAATAAATACGTTCTGTCAGCACGACACACTGTTGCGTCCGCTTTTAGCCAAATAACCTTGATTGCACAGGCTCTCTTTTCCACGGCATGTTTGCTCGTAGAATAAACAATGACTTTGTCTTAGTTGCAGCTCTTTAAAGCTAAAATTTGATTTTTTTAATGTGTTTAATGGACATTGATTTGTGAGCATTGATTGCTCAGACTATTTGAGAGACCCTGTCGTCTACTCCAATAAATAGTCTAACCCTCGCATTTAGCCGAGATTGCACAGAAATTTTTGACGTGACAGAAATGGCCTGTTATTCCTCGGTAGGATCCAGTCATTAAGCTCATTAGTTACAGGTGGGCGCAGGTGCCGATGCCTCCTGGCTGGGTTCCCTGAGGACCGTTACCCACAGCGGCGTCTCAACACAGACTTGAGCAGGAAAACTGCTCTGAGCACATCCCGACTGAAGAGATCTCACACACAGAGGGAAACACACTGAATAAATCACTGTTGCAGGAGATGATTAGAAACTGTGTATATAAGCTTCACTCCATAACACTGTTCCTCAGCTTATTTGACGTACAGACTATTCAGCTTTTTTAAAATTTGACTTTATTTTGCTTTTGGGTATTTTAGGCTGTGTTTGAAGGGCAGTACTACTGTACTGCATGCTGTACTCTGTGCACATTAGTATACAACAATATACATTTCAAGCAGAAATAAACTAATTATAATAATTAGTTTTATTATTATTAATTTGAAAGATGATTAACTGGTGCACTAACATTTTTAACGTTTTTCTTTTGCATTTTTCACATACAGACGACAACAATTCCAGTTCATACAAATCCACAAAAATAAATTTAAAGAGCTGGTCATATGGGTTTTGCAGTTTGTAACATAGCTATCCTTCAGTATAATAGCCTACAAAGTTGTGCAGTTTGTTGCTGTTTGTTTGTATGGAAGCCTGTTTCTGCTACCAAATAAAAAAATAAAAAAGGTTATTGTGACTTTTTATCTAACAATTGCATGTTTCTTTCTCACAGTTCTGACTTTTTCTCAGAATTGCGAGATATAAACTCACAGTTGTGAGTTATAAAGTCCAATTTTGAGGGAGAAAATGACAAAAGATATGTTCTCAGAATTGCGAGTTTATAGCTCACGGTTTTGACTTTAAAAATTTACAGATAATTTAGTCACTCCCTTGTTATCCAAGATGTTCATGTCTTTCTTTCTTCAGTTGTAAAGAAATAATGTTTCTTGAAGAAAACATTTTAGGATTTTTCTCCATATAGTGGACTTCAATGGTGCCCATGAGTTTGAACTTTCAAAATGCAGTTTTAAATGCAGCTTCAAAGGTCTCTAAACAATCTCAGGCAAGGAAAGAGGGGTTGTATCTAGCAAAACGATTGGTTATTTTCTAAAAAAAATTACAAGTTATATACTTTTTAACCTCAAATGCTCGTCTTGTTTAGCTCTGCGATGCGCATGCATACTCTGTACAGTCCCGTTCAAGATAATTAGGGTATGTCGTAAAACTCCCATTTCATTTTCTCCTCCAATTTCAAAATCGTTCTACATTGCTGCAGAAGTAATAACCCAGTGTTTATAAAGTGAACATGCAAAGAAGAACAAATACCCTTTACAAAAAAAGGTGATGTAGGACGGATTTTGGAGTTTTTGGAGAAGAAAATGAGAATTTTTCGGCATACCCTAACTGTTTTGAATGGGACTGCAGAGTACGCATGTGCATTGCAGAGCTAGACAAGACGAGCATTTGAGGTTAAAAAGTATATAAATTGTAATTTTTTTTTTAGAAAATATCCGATCGTTTTGCTAGATAAGACTCTTCTTCCCCGGCTGGGATCGTTTAGAGGCCTTTGAAGCTGCATTTAAACTGCATTTTGGAAGTTCAAACTCGCAAACAACATAGAAGTCCACTATATGTTTTCCTCAGAAAACATAATTTCTTTATGACCAAAGAAAGAAAGACATGAACATCTTGGATGACGAGTGAGTAAATTTTCTGTTCTGGAAGTAAACTAATCCTTTAATAACTCGCACTTGCAAGTTTATATAAAGCAATTCTGACTTCATTTCTCAGAATTGCAAGTTTATATCTTAGAATTCTTAGAAAAAAAAGACAGTTTGTATTGCAATTTTGAGGGAAAAAAAGTCAGAATTGTGAGATAAAAAGTCACAGTTACCTATTTTATTTTTTTATTCACTGGTGGAAACAGGCTTCAATAGAAAAGGCCTTCCATAATTTTGCAACCCTACACTTAAAAAAAAAAAAACAACTGTACCAACAGTCTTCACTCAGAAATTGCTAGTAAATTTCACAATTAACTATAAAGAAATGGAAAGTAACACACTGAATTAAAATTTTGAAGTAGAAAGACTAAAATAGTATTTTCTTGTAAAACATACTCCAATAGTAACTTCAAAAAATAGTTTTTTTATAATATATTTATAAGTAACATGTAGCAGGTAAATTAAGCAGGATTCCTTCTGTGAGTAGAGAAGCCTGTGTGGAGGTAAGGATCACTAAAGGGCCTGTGATCTCATGCTGCTTTACAGCTTAACGTGTGAGCTGCTTCACCCACCGTTCTCTAGTTCTACTCCATGTGCTCCTGTGACTAATGCCCTCCTCCAGCTCCCCACACACAGCAGCTGGCAGCACTGCCACTTTCCTCCTCCTCACACACACACGAAAACCCTGTGCCCGCTGTAGGATGGTCCTCACCTACTGTACACCTCAACACTCATTACCTGACAGTTCTCTCTTTTGCTAAATAGAACACTCATGCACCAGGGTTTGCACCATTAAAATGGTATTTAAAAGGCATTGTCAATTAAAAAAATCAGTCCGTAGAAATAGTTCTATAATTTGTCCATATGTTTACACACATTCCTACATAAAAGTACAAGTTGGTAGATCCCACATTTTGCATGAAACTGTTCTTACACACTCATTACGCACACATCTGTATCAATATATCTGTCATCTGTCATCAGTATAAAGCCCAGATGCTTCATTTTCTAGTAAACAATTATATTTTTCTCAATCACACTACTATATGTTGAAAAAGCTGTATCTTTTGTTTAAAAATGATGTTCATATCACATACAACCCTGGTATTCAGCTGTATGATTTTGTAAAGTTGCTCATTCTACTTTGCATTCAAGCATGAAAATTACCTCAAATATAAATTAATTTCATAGTTTTGACTTCAGTTAGATTAGGTTATCAAGACATTTGGATAAGTGAATAAGTGAATAAGTGTTTATTGTGATATAACTTGTTTTATTTGTGTCCGAAAAACCATTGTCAACTAAGTTACCCTTAAAAAGGAATGGTTTGTTCCATTCTCGTATAATTTGCACAGTGTGATGATATTTCCTCTAGAAGCACATGGATGAAACACTAGAAGTTATGTTTTCTCTCTTTCCCCTAATATTGGCTAAACTAGCAAATTTGTGTCAAGAGTGAATTAACTGACTGTCAACAGTGTTACACAAGTATTACTGCTGCAAATTTTACAATTTAAGACAATTTAACTAAAACTTATGTTTTGTTTATGAAAATATATTTCTAAACATACCACATGCTCAGTAGTTCTAGGTTTCCATGTTGAGTATAGGCCCAAAACACTAAAAATGTCAGCTAAGTTACCTGTCAACTGTGTTACCCAGTAAAGGTAACATGGTGGACAGTAGCAAACATAGATGGTATTTTATGTGCATATTCCTACAGATCAACTTTATTTATATAGCACTTTATATAATATAGATTGTTTCAAAGCATGTAAGGTCATGTTTGGGCTTTTGGGAAACAGGCAAACTTTTTTTCTATACGTTGTCAAATTCTAAATGTACCGCTAATTATAGAATGACCCAAAATGGCCCTGGAATTTTAATTAAGGTTGCAAATATGAAGTAAAATTGTAATTTGATTTGGAAATTGAGAAGTAAGTTCAAAAGGAATGATTTAAATGTATCTTTTTAAATGCTTTTTTTATTCGAACAGTTTATGGACTATTGTAAAGAAAACTTAATTTCCCAGAATAAATTTAACTGTAATTTATCTTCCAAACAACACCAAACTATATTAAGTTCTGAAAACAAAAATGACATTTGATGTTAACTGTTCTGACTGTTTTGTGCTTGGGTTAAAAAAAAAAAAAACCCAAAACAGTCTAATTAGCTGATAAAAATGTAGTCTACATATTGTGGAATAAATAGGCATAATTAGTCCAAATTATTGATGTAATTATCTATGTTTTGTCATGGACCTTATGTAAGACTTATAAATTTGCTGTTTTAAAAGTGGATGGGGAATAAACTGTTACTTTTCTTGCTTTCTCTTGTACTTTTTTTTAGTTGCGAGTATACAGAGGCTGCCTGCGGTATCTGTGATGACAGACATTAACTTTCCCATGAAGGGACGGAAAGGGATGGTAGACTGGGCCCGAAACTCAGAGGACAAGGTTGTCATTCCCAAAGGAATCTTTGTACCCCAGACTGCAGGTAATGTACATGATGTCACAATGCATTCTGTACGTCTTATGTCTAGTACAATTTTACAAGACTGTAAAAGCTATTTTTCATTCAGCACCATTTACATTCGACAAAGCAGGCCATCAACATGAGAATCAAAGTCTCAGTGTACGTCAATAGACAGTCTTTTTCAGAAACAATGCTTTAAAGGGGTCATCGGATGCAAAACTCACTTTTACATGTTGTTTGAACATAAATGTGTGTTGGCAGTGTGTGTGCACAACCACCCAGTGGTATTTTTTTAATCTTTATAAGTAATATCCCCTTTTTCAAGACCATTCTCAGCTTTTTGTCGGTGTGACATCATACTGACCAAGGCGGCTCCCACGATAGTTGACATGGCCGTCTTACCTTAGACCCGTCCAAAATGAGCTGAGTGAGCTGTGAACAGTCCGACCGCCATTGTTTCGACTCCGGTGTAGGGGAAGACAAGAATGCCTCCGATTGAGGTGTTTTGTTGTTGGATGTAATAATGAACACAGCAGTCGTCATTTACTCCCGACATCTGAGCCACTGAAGATGCAGAGGATTAATCTTACATTCGTTTTAAAAGAAAATGTGCCCAGCCATCTACATAAATGCGTCTATGTTCGCGCAATTCATTCGCGATCCAGCTTCACCTACAGCAGAAGTGAATATAAGGGTTTTTATGCATCTTTGCAAATCGCCTTTCTTAATAATGTGGTTGTTAGCAAGTTTCACGGCTAAACGTGGCTAAAGTAACCATTACAGCTCGTCATGCCACAGAAGAGAGGGGCGGGGTGAGCAGAGCTCATTAACATTTAAAGGCAAATGCAACAGAATGGCTCGCTCTAAAAAAGGCTGATTTTGACAAGGTAAAAAAGGTGTTTTTTACACTACCACTGAGAAATTTTAGCCAAAGTATGTTATAGACTTCTCATTAAGACCATAAAGAATCATATCAACTTGTGTAAAACGGGCATCCAATGAGTCCTTTAAGTTATCATAATTAACACAACAAATTGCCACTTTTAGACTGAGCCATGTAAAACACCATAGTGCCTCCGTACACCAGGCTTTTTTGTTCTCTCCACTATGGAAATGACATCAATGCATTTAATACCGACATGCTATTTAAAGGGAAAAACCTTTTAACTGGAGTTTGCCAAACCATTTTAACATTTTGTTTTGTTCTAACAAGTAATAAATCTTGAACCCCATTTGTTCAAGAATGCAGAATAAGAAAGTATTTGTTAGATCAGTCTTTGTAGCGGAGTAGTGCATAAATTGATGTAATATTTCTATTATTTTAACTACATATGGTCTTTAATTAGAGTTGCTTTTTACTATGTGAAATCTTGAAAATAGAGCTTTTTCAAAGCCAGAAATTAGGTGAAACTCATAAAAAAGGACCTGTTTCCTTTGGCATTAAAAATTATGGCTGTACACTTAAAGTGAGATTTTTTGAAAAAGTGCAAGGTAGAATTTCACACTTGATTTTAACACTTTTTTTTTTTAATATACTTGGCAGATGCTTTCATCTAAAGCAACTTACATTGCATTCATGGTTTATTCTTTATCAGTTCATGCATTGCATTCCCTGGAAATCGAACCCATGGCCTTGGCGTTGCTAGCAAAATGCTCTACAGTTTGAGCTACAGGAATATTTTTAGCTGTATGCGCTATTGGAAGAAGTCCATTAAAATCGAAGAATAATTGAAGAATCACCCATGTATCTCCTTTTTTACTTTTTGTTTTATTATATTGGTCAACTGCAGCATATTTTGTGCATATTGATTTCTAGTTTATTGTACGAAAATACATAGGTTTTTTTAGTATTATTTCTTTTAACACTCCACACTCTTTTTCGTCTCACAAAAAAAATCCACTCAAATGATCAGATCTGCATCAAATATTATTTTATTTGTTCGATGAGTATGCAATAATATGCAAGTTAGATACAGTACAGCAGGGCAATGCTTTGACTTTTTACATTTAAAGTTTACAGAAGGCACTGTAAAATGATGCCATTTTTGGTTATTTCGGATCATCAGTAGGATATTAAAAGTTTCGTAATCGCTACCATATGATTGTGTTAAAATTTCAAAGTGGTGACATGCTGTGACCGTTTAATGGGATAGCTTTAAGATTACAAGATTATATGTCAGCCGCTTGCCATTTGCCTGTTTTAGAGGAGACTGCACTTGGTCGACCACATCAATTCAGATGACACAGCACTCGCTGTATCCTCTCAAACAATGATAGTAAAGAGAGCTAAGCACCAGCGCACCAGACTATTTACTTAATTAGGGTGATCAGTCTTATCTGAAGTGTATCAGAGGGAAGTAATGAAGGATTGATTTAATACATAACTCACTCCAGCTCGCCTTGAGCTTGACTAGAGGGCTGTACAGAGCTGTTTGAACCAGGATTAGCCTTCCTGTCAGCAGAGAGGACCTTTGCCTCTCAGTTATCAATAACCTTGCTAGTATAGCCTGATCTACCACTTTATTCATTATTGGCAGGAAATTTATGATGGATTAGCTGTCAGGAATATTGTTTGGCAAGAGACCTGATATTTAATGAGTATTTTGCAGGTTTAGAGGTTAATTAATTCCTGTAGCTTTGAAAAAGAAATCTTGTTAAATTACTTTGGATTAAAAGATCCCCACATGGAAGTGGGAAGGTATTAGAGAGAATTCCTACTGTCTGCCTCTGAAACAAATTATCAAATAATCATCCATGTTGCTGAGTCAAAAATGTGAAAAGGGAGATGAGAAAAACACATTTGTATGGAGATGCTATTTGATGTGATTAGATAATGCGATGAGTGTATCGTCTAACCTAGACTGTTTTCCGGCAGATATGGATGGTTCTCCTGTGTTCATTCTTGGAACGGTTCTCTACAAGACTCTCGGCCTTATGCTGCCTGCTCCTCGGTAAGACTCTGTTAATCTCTGGTCATTTAGATGAAATATTACAAAGCTATCATAAGGATATTATAAGGGTACGTGTACCCTAGGGACTACTTAAGAAGATTCCTACTCTGAGAGATCTTGATTTATTAAACCTGTAAAATAGAAAAATGACTTGATTAAAATAACTTATCAGGGTTCATTCAATCAATGTTCCTTTTTATAAAAAGAAAATCTAATAATGTGTGTGATGTGTGTGTTTATGAATTTATGACACCCGTAGCAGGATATATTTGTTACATTGTGAGTCAGATTTTTTTTAAATCGCTATTTTTATTTACGTGATTAAAAAGAAACTTTTTTATTTGAAGGGTACAGTTTTGATTTGATATGATTTTTTAAAAAGTACTTTTTAATATTTTTTTAATCAGAAAATTGCCCATGCAAAAAAAAGAAAATTTGGTTGTTTATTGTTGATTTATTTTTAGAAAAGAAAAGAAAAGAAAAGATTTATTTTTAAAACCTAATGAATTTATAAGGATTTATCGATAATTGGATGCAACCAAAAATGTAAGACTAGAGGGGATCAAAAAAAAAAATAAATAAAATAAAATAAAATAAAATAGGTTTTTCATTAATTGGATGCAACCAAATATTCTGGAGAGGATTCAAATAAAAAAATAAAATAAAATAAAATAGAAAAGCAGTAATTAAAATCAAAATAAAAAAATTAAATATTTCTTAAACCTAATGAATTTATACGTTTTTTCAATAATTGGATGCAACCAAATATTCAAAACTGGAGGGGATCAAAATAAAATAAAATAAAATAAAATAAAATAAAATAAAATAAAATTCTTACACATTTATAAGTTTTTTTATTAATTGGATGCAACCAAATATTCAAGACTGGAGGGAATTTTATAAAATAAAATATTTCTAAAACCTAATGAATTTATGCAGTTTTTCAACCAAATATTCAAGTCTGATTTAATCAAAAAATAAAATTCTTACACATTTATAAGGTTTTTTACTAATTAGATGCAACCAAATATTCAAGACTGGATGAAATTTTATTAAATAAAATAAAATAATAATTGAAATATCCTTGCTGATTTCAGAATATTTTTCCTTTTTTTCCAATTTTATGTATTCTTGTTATATATATGCAGTTGTAAACAGTATAATCAGTTACATTTACCTATGAACTTTTTTTAGCATAGGAATTATGCTGCATTCATATCATGTTGGAATTACTGTAATTCTGATTTTCAAACCATCATTAAAAGTTTTATCTTAGAAAGCTAAGACCTCTCTATTACTTCACTGTACTATATGATGTCTTTTCTTTTTTTTAAATGACAGCAGCCTCAACTGCTATATGGAGCACTTTCTTTGATTTTAACTAATATAGTGATGCACTTTGCTAGATGGATTGATTTGCATCATGCATGTTGCCATAGAAACTAATAATTTCAGTGTCTGAGGAAAGTAGCACTGCTCAAAGTAGAATCTTATCATCTGAGTTATCATCATAATTACAGCAATTCCAACATCACATTATTGCAACATTATTCCAAGTTTTTGGTTCACATTTCTGGTGTTTGTTATGGTATTAATAAGGAATTTGTCCCTTTATGAAACTAAATGATGTGGCTAATGTGTTAAAACCTAGTGGTAAATACTGTGCACACAAAAAAAACAACAATTAAGGGAGCTGTTGATTTTATCTAGTCCTAAAAACAGAAGCTGATACAACAAACTACAATGTTTTCTCTCCCAAGTCTGTATGTCAGAATGAAATTTTTGAGTCCTGAGTCTTGAAGCTTGGGATCAAAACCTCCTGTTCCATTTGAGGACTTCCACTCAAACCTCCGGAGACACACACAGGACAGAACAGACCTTTCCTGGTGTGGCTCTGAGCTGTCAGTCAAATCTCAGCAAACCTGAGAATGATTCCTCCATGGAATTCCCACTGACAGGGAGAGAGTTCATGGAAGAACAGAGAAGAAGGGCGGTCCTCTGTTCTTGAGCTCCGTTGGATTCACAGAAGCCAGTAGGGAGATGGAGATCAGTACAAACAGTGGAAGATAACAGAAGAAAAGTGTTACAAAGAAACAAGCAAACAAAAACAATGCAACATAGCAAAGGGATTTGTAAAGACAGAATCATGTTGCTGAACAGTTAATCAGAAGACAAAATACTCTGTTGGATCATACTTTGAGAATCATAAGCACATGAGCAGTTAAAATGTATGGATCCTTGTTTTTAGTGTGAATAGTTACAAGAAATGTGTTTTTTGGAATCAGATCATTTTTTTATTAGGAATTTTATCCTTATGTGGAAATTTATACCAGAGCATCCAAACTGTTTTTCCTTCTTCATACAGTATAATTAAAGTAAATGGTGATTATGGCTTTTCAGATACCCTTTAAAGGAGCAGTCCACTTTCAGAACAAAAATATAGAGATAATGTATCCAAGATGTTCATGTTTTTCTTTCTTCAGTCGTAAAGAAATTATGTTTTTTGAGGAAAACATTTCAGCATTTTTCTCCATATAATGGACTGATATGGTCCCCTTGAGTTTGAACTTCCAAAATGCAGTTTAAAAGCGGCTTCAAACAATCCCAAATGCGGTTGTAAACAAAACCATCAATTATTTTCATTAAAAAAATACAATTTCAATGCTTTTTAATCTCAAACGCTCATCTTGTCTTGATCTGCCTGAATTCTGTGTATTCTGGCTCAAGACAGTTAGGGCATGTCGAAAAAAAACGTATTTTCTCCCTCAACTTCTAAAATCATTTCAGAATCATCCTACATCGCTGCAGAAGTACCGACCCAGTCTTTGCAAAGTGAACATGCAAAGAAGATCAAACACCCTTAACAAAAAAAAAAAAAAAAAACAGCGATAGAGGATGATTTTGAATTTGAGGGAGAACATGAGATGGGAGTTTTTCGACATAACCTAACTGTCATGAACTGAAAAAAAACAGAGTCCAGGCAGAGTAAGACAAGACGAGCATTTGACATTAAAAAATGTATATAAATTCTGTTGTTTTTATGAAAATAACCGATCGTTTCGCTAGATAAGACCCTTCTTCCTCGGCTGGGATTGTTTACAACCGCATTTGGGATCGTTTGAAGCCGCACTTAAACTGCATTTTGGAAGTTCAAACTCAGGGCAACATATCAGTCCATTATATGAAGAAAAATGCTGAAATGGTTTCCTCAAAAAACAATTTCTTTACGACTGAAGAAAGACAGACATGAACATTTTGGATGACAAGGGGGTGAGTACATTATCTGTAAATCTTTGTTCTGGAATTGGACTTCTCCTTTAAGAGTCGTTCATGCCTTTCAGGCTGTGTGGACATTCATGACACCACACAACACCACTTCTGCTTGATTATATCAAGCCAACAGGCTGGTTAATCATGCACAGATAATGTCTTTGATCCAATCTATACATTCATTTCAAAAGGATTCATTTTTGCCTTTAGGATGATCTGCTTACAGACAGAGACAAATTTATTTTCCATGGCTAATCTGGTAAATTCATATTCATTCTGAATACCACAATCAAAAATGAAGAGTGTGACAGACTGTAAAATAATGTCAGAAGTATACAACTAAAAGATGTAGCTTTGTCGTTGCTTTTAGAAATTCATTTCTTGAGAAGCTGCTTGTTGGGCATCCATTTTCTGTCTTTGCTTCTTTCTAAATGGACCATGAAATCGTGCTCTAAACAGTTTGAGTTGACGAATGTTATATAAGGAAAACTGGTTTAGTTAAAGGAGGAGGAAGTATGCAAGGAGACTCTGTTTTGAGAGTACTTCAAACTTAATATCCAAATGATTTGCACCCCTGTTGCATTAGACAAGAGCACTTGAATGTGTTTAAAATTTATCCATGGCTAACAATTATTGTTTTTAATTATACCTAAAAGTGCTTAAAGTAACTTTTTGAGTGTGGTGATGAAAAATGACTGCTTTTCATCTCTCTGTGACCGTTTTACCCAGAGGCGATCATTTCGAGTTAATGAAAAACTAGACAAATTTCAATTTGTTCTTTAATCATACAAAATGCATGTTGTTTTTTATTTAGTACTGACCTGAATAAGATATTTCACATAAAAGTCATTTACATGTAGTCCACGAGAGAAAATAATAGTTGAATTTATAAAAATGACCCCGTTCAAAAGTTTACATACACTTGATTCTTAATACTGTGTTGTTACCTGAATGTTTTTTTTTGTTTAGTGATAGTTGTTCATGAGTCCCTTGTTTGTCCTAAACAGTTAAACTGCCTGCTGTTCCTTCAGGTCCCACAAAAGGGTTTTTTTGTATTCGAACTCTTTCCAACAATGACTGTATGATTTTGTGATTCATCTTTTCACACTGAGGACACCTGAGGGACTCATATGCAACTATTACAGAAGGTTCAAACGCTCACTGATGTGCCAGAAGGAAACACGATGCATTAAGAGCCAGAGGGTGAAAACTTTTTGAATTTGAAGATCAGGCTAAATTTAACTTATTTTGTCTTCTGGGAAACATGTAAGTATCTTCTGTAGCTTCTAAAGGGCAGTACTAAATGACAAAAAAATAAATATATATATATATATTTAGGCAAATAATAAAAATGTACATATCTTCATTCTGTTCAAAAGTTTACACCCCTGACTCTTAAACGCATCGTTTTTGCTTCTGGAGCATCAGTGAGCATTTGAACCTTCTGTAATAGTTGCATATGAGTCCCTCAGTTGTCCTCAGTGTGAAAAGATGAATCTTAAAACCATACAGTCATTGTTGGAAAGGGTTCAAATACACAAACATGCTGAAAAACCAAAGAATTTGTGGGACCTGTAAGATTTTTCTGAAGAACAGTGAGCAGTTTAACTGTTCAGGACAAACAAGGGACTTATGAACAGCTATCATTAAACAAAAAACGCAGCTGTGGATCATTCAGGTAACAACAAAATATTGAGACTCAAGTGTATGTAAACTTTGAACAGGCTCATTTTTATAAATTCCATTATTATTTTCTTTTGTGGACTACATGTAAGCACCTTTTTTGTGAAATATCTTATTCAGGTCAGTACTAAATAAAAAATAAACATTGATTTTGTATGATCCCTCTTATTTTGGTAAAATAATTAACAATTTGCAGATTCTGCAAGGTGTATGTAAACTTTTGACTTCAACTGTATTATATAACTTTGTCCATTTGTACAGTTGGATCTTGAATTATATTTTATTTATTAATAGTTTATTCATTTCAGCCTTTAAATGTAGGCAAGCATATCATCCTTTCTGGTCTCTGCTAGCAGAAAATATCTCATTTGAAGTGAAATACCGACCTTAGGAAATCACGACCTCACACTGATTGTCTAAACTGAGTCCAACCTGGAAAGACAGTTCTGTGCTAAATGAGCCATTTCCATTAAAATGTGCAGAATGGGAAGTTTAAACAAAAATCAATGCTGATGATAATGGAAGTATTGAAATGAATGAAATTAGCATTCCTCTTTCAAGCATGAACTGACTGTTGTGTGCAATTTGATCTAACCCACAGGAATAACACCGCTGTGAACTCGAAAGTGATTGCTGTGACTGTCCGACCAGAACCCAGGGTTACAGAAGCCCAGCTGGAGATTGAGTTAGCTCATCTAGCTAATGTAAGCACCAGTCAGATCTCAACACGCCTCACAAAAACAACCCAGAGAGGCTAATTGGTGCTGGCATGGAGGTCACATTTATTTTAAAACCTCCTAGTGTTGGACTCTTTTACTGTTTTATTGGTCTGTTGGTTTAAAGGAGCATGTTAATATGCCATTTATTTTACACATGGGAAGCAATGTACAGCCTTTACATTCCAGAGATCCTCCATTAATGGATGTCATTAAGTTCTAAATAAGTCGGGTGGAAAATGACGATGAGAGATGATAATAATGAGCCCAAGCTGTGTCTCATGTGGATTTTTTTTACATTTATTTTTATAGATTTATTAATTAATTTATTTATTTTTAAGTGCAAAAAACCAAAAGTGCAAAAGTTTTCACATATATATAATGATATATTATATATATATATATATATATATGCTGCAGTGAATGTTCTGTTCTGCAACCAGTTTTGGTGGTATTGCATTACAAGTTACCAAGTTACGTAATCAGATTACTATTAACAGTAAATATTAAAGTAACACATTACTTTTCAATTTACAATAAAATATCCAAGTTACTTTTCCAAATAATAAATGCAAGTTTCTTTTCTGTCCCGTGTGGAGAGAAGTTGGGAGAATGTGCACTATGTGAAAGGGCCTTTACAGTTGCCAAAAATATAACTTTTTTTTTTTTTTTTTATTAAAAATAAGTAAGTAAGCCCAGCCCAGCTGAATAAAAATACACAAAAAATATAAAATGCATTAACACAGTTATTTTTTATGGAGTAACGCAATATTGTAATGGATTACTTTGTAACTTTCCCCAATACTGTCTGAAACAATAATTAAATTAATACAGATACTCACTTGTAATTGTGTAGTTGATGTAAAAAGCAAATATGTGACCCTGGACCACAAAACCAGTCTTAAGTAGCATGGGTATATTTGCAGGAATAGCTAAAAATACTTTGAGTGGGTCAATATTATCGATTTTTGATTGATGCCAAAAATCATCGGGTTATTAATTAAAGATTATGTTCCATGGAGATATTTTGTAAATTTCCTACTGTAAATATATCATAAACGTAATTGCATTACGTTGCTTCGTTTGGACAACTTTAAAGCCGATTTTCAATGTTTCTTTTTTTTTTTTTTTTTTTTTTTTTTTGCATCCTCAGATTCCAGATTTTCAAATATTTGTATCTCGGCCAAATATTGTCATATTCTAACAAACCATAAATCAGTGGAAAGCTTATTTATTCAGCTGTGAATAATGACTGGTTTTGTGGTCCAAGGTCACATATATTAACACAATAAAACATCCTCTTTTAAAGAGGAACTGGAAGAAGAATCTGGGTGTATTTGAGCTGAATTCAGAAGGAAGTGTGGTCTTCTTTTCCTCTTTGAATCTCTACAGCCAATCAAAGGGAGCTCTACAAAGCCTGTGTCATTTGTTTCAGGATCATTAATCAACAGACAAATAGCAGTAATTAGTCCAATAATTAATTTGCCATCACCCGTTATTTCTCTCCTCATTGTGTCATCAAGATATGGCCCAGATGATTACAATGGGAGCTCTTTTCTCCACAACCCTTTTTTCCCTCCCTTTCCTGTTTATCTTTTAAATAACGTGACTTCTGTTTTGAGATATTGGCTATCGTAGTGAAAGTGTCTTTTTATTGGCATGTACTGTGATATGTCTAATCATTGTGTTGCGTGTCCAATCACAGCGTGTGTTTGTTTTCTTCCAGGGAACAATGAATCCATTCTGTGCACTGTGGGACAGCTCTATTATGTAAGTGAAAGTCAGTTTTATGGGTATAAATGCTATGTGTCCAAGATTGTGTTCTGATTTGTGAAAATGAGGCTTTAATACAGTAACTTCATGCCCAATAATAAATAGTGGTGTTTGTTGAAATATCCAGCCATTGTATCCATGGAAACATGTTTCTGCTGCTATTGAGGTGAAACAGTGGTTGACATTAGCAGTAATAGAATTTTGATTGTGTTATTCTCAGAGAATACATTTGATAGGAACATATTTTAAACACTTGTGGTGCTGTCAGGCTCCTTTTATCTTTTCACTCTCAAGTCAACATGAAATCACAACTGACCCGTTTTATTTTATTAATGCCCGTCTTATTACACACAGTTCAAGTTAAAAATTTGGGTTTGTAATCTTGAATCAAATTGCTATAGCTTGTTTTTAATTCTAAGCAAAAAAAAAAAAAAAAAAAAATATGTTGATATTTCTTAAAGGGGTCATGGTATGAGAAACCAAATTTCTCTTGATCTTTTGACATAGAAGAGGTTTTTGCATGCTTGAAGGAGTAGTTCACTTCCAGAACAAAAATTTACAGATAATGTACTCACCCCATTGTCATCCAAGATGGACATGCCTTTCTTTCTTCAGTCGTAAAGAAATGATGTTTTTTGAGGAAAACATTTTAGGAATTATCTCCATATAGTGGACTTTAGTGGCGTCTGCGAGTTTGAACGTCCAAAATTCCATTTCAGTGAAGCTTCAAAGGGCTCTAAATGATCCCAGCCGAGGAAGTGTGTCTCATCTAGCAAAACAATCGGTCAAAAAAATAAATAAATAAATAATAATAAATATATATCTATCTATCTATCTATATATATATATATATATATATACTTTTTAACCTCATCTTGTCTAGCTCTGTGATGTGAGTGCGTACTTGGTGTAATCCGGGTCAGTACAGTTAGGGTATGTCGGAAAACTCCAATCTCATCGCTGTTTTACCTTTTTTTTTGACCGTTTGACCTTCTTTCCATGCTCACTTTGTAAACACTGGGTCGGTACTTCTGCAGCGATATAGGATGATTTTAAAGTTGGAGGAGAAAATGAGATGGGAGTTTTTCGACATACCCTCATTGTCTTGACCCGGATTACACAGAGTACACATGCGCATGGCAGAGCTAGACAAGACGAGCATTTGAGGTTAAAAAGTATATAAATTTTTATATTTTTTAGAAAATTACCATTTCGCTACATAAGACACTTATTCTTCAGCTGGGATCGTTTAGAGCCCTTTGAAGCTGCATTCAAACTGCATTTTGGATGTTCAAACTTGCGGGCACCATTGAAGTCCACTAAATGGAGATTATTCCTGAAAAGTTTTCCTCAAAAAAAAAAACATAATTTTTTATTGACTGAAGAAAGAACGCCATGAACATCTTGGATGACAACTGGGTGAATAAATCCGTAATTTTTTGTTGTGGAAGTGAACTACTCCTTTAATACATCCTGCAAGTTTAAACTCAAAATCATCCGTTAAAAAAGCATTTATGTAATAACCCTCAGAAAATGGCTCATTTGGAACTGAGGTGCCAGGGTGACGTCACCCGGGTGCAGTCATTTGCATAAACACTGCCTCCAGAGCAACACATCGACGAATAGTCTTCTTCTCACCACTTGCTTAACAGCTGACACTTCATTGCACTGAATGTGTCGCAAATAGAAATTACAGTCACTGCCGCTATCTTGTCAACACTGGATACAGTGTACAGACACGCATCTACTTTCTGACATGAGTCTGTCGTCAATAGGACTTTGGTTTAAACAGCTCGTTTGCTTCTTTGTACAGACATCAGAAGGATCCCAGTGTAAGGAACAAGTGGATAGTTTATTTTTAATGGCATCCCAGATTATCTGTCTGAGAATTGTTCGGATGATTTTGTTTTGTAAACGAGGCACGGTGTCATGGAGAGTTCACAAAAAAGCATTTGTTGAAAGATGAAGCGGTACTAGATCTGATTGCAGCTGCATCAGAAGCTGTAAGCAAATTATTTCATAACGCTTTCTCTAGAAATGACCATTTTATTTTGATCATGTTGTCAAAACACTTACATTCAGTAGAGTTGATGCTGTTTCCTGCAATGCAATGCAGTGACGTTAGCCAATCATAACAGTGGCTGATTACTGACAAGCCTTAACCTTTTAACTGTCGCCTAAATTTACTTCACTATATTACAAATAAATCCTAATCATGACAAACTATATATCGTTGGAAAGGTCTAAGACTCCTAAATAGATATTTTACCACTGTTTTTGTTACAAATTATGTAGGAACAGTAATAGATGAATTTATTACAAGAGTGCACCTCAAAAATCCACATCATAACCACATTGTTCTGACCTTTGTCACAAAAAGTCTTTTTCGTTGCCGTTTTCCCTATTACGTTTTAGAAATCATCAGAAAATTATAAATCATTTGAAAGCTAAAAACCTCAAAATCCATCCTTTGAAAGCCATTTTAAAATCAGACATTGCATTTCCATGGAAATGGGACTTCAAATCATATTACAAAATGTATTTGTTCATAAATTATAACAATTTAAGTTTGAATAGTGCACTTTTATGTCTATGTTCAAAAATGGGGGTGACAGTTAAAGGGTTGAAGGACCCCACCCCTTAAAACAGGTCGTTTTAGACAAAGGGTCAGAATGAGGGTTTTCCACATATTTTTATTTTTTTTTGTGCAAAAAACTTTAATAACATTATAAGTAAACCTCAAAGTTTTAAAATGCAGACATTAAAATAATAAAAAAATGTCATGACCCCTTTATATATATTGTATGATGTTCACGCTTTGATGTTTTTTTCCTCATAGAATGTATTGTTTTTCTCATAGAAATGTGACTATGTATAAATGAGAAATACACTCGGTTACTTAAAAGCATTTGTATCCGGATGTTACTCTGAGAAAACTGTCTCAGAATAGATTAAGGGCCAGTTTACCTCATCACAACCTTTAACTTCTACAGGAAACGGAACTGTTGAGATTGTCACTTCCACCAGTGGCCTTTAAGAGACTATTTCAGAATAATTACTTCAGTGTCACTAAAGGATGAGTAAAAGATGAAACGGACAAAATCCCCAAGCACCGCAAGGCATTACAGCCGGCCCAGCCACAATCATTTTTATAGCTGGAGAAAATTATATGAGGGATACATTATGGTGCTATAAACCTTATTTTCTCACTTTTTCAAGTGCTCTTTCAAAAAGTACTGTATATACACTACCATTGAAAGGTTCATTTTTGTTTAAGGAAGTGAATGCTTTTATTTAGCAATAATATAAATAGTTGATCAAAAGATACAGTAAATGTTGCAAAAGATTTACATTTTAAACAAAGTCTGTTCTTTTGAACTTTGTGTATAACAAATTATTCTGAAAAATAACAAGAAAAGCACCGTTTTTAACATTGATAAAAAATAAATGTTTCTTGAGCAGCAAATCAGCATATTAGAATGATTTTTGAAGGATCATGTGACACTGAAGACTGGAGTAATGATGCTGAAAATTCAGCTTTGACATCACATGAATAAATTACATTTTAAAATATAATAAGTTTGCAAGAATATGTTGCAGTTTTTCAGTTTTTACTGTATTTTGGATCAAATAAATGTAGCCTTGGTGAGCATAAGTCACTTCTTTCAAAAAATACAAAATACAAAATAAATGAATAAATACAATTCTTACTGACCTCTTGGATGGTAGTGTACATGTTGAACCAAAGAAACAAATTTAATATATGATGAATATATAATTGTTATTCAGATTTTGCCATTGCAAAGTGGTTTTCTTATTAAAAGTGACGTAAAGTACATTTTCCACATGGAAGATCCCCTAAAGGCATAGTTGTGACGGTTCATGGATTGATTATTACTAGCATTAAACCTAAAATCTTTGGGCTCAGGTCTTTAACCACTAAAATACTATGACCAGAGCAGCTCCTCTGGCAGTATCATGCAACATCTCTTTGTCTAAAACAAATGTTGTGTGATGGATTTTGTGGTAGATCTAATATTCTCCATTGTCACTCGTGCTTGTGACTATAGCTCGCAGACCCTCTTTAGAGACATTTCGTCTTGTCTTTGCTTTTCATCTGGTCCATTTGGATTTGGCAGCCTTTTCTCCTTTGTTCCCAGGCGTGCAATTAATAACGCACATATTTTTTTTGGCCAGGCTGTGCAGAGACAGGTTCTGTTGAAGGGATGTTTTCTAGAAATGGGAGTCAGGTTTGGCCACACAGAGATGTCTGAAGTGCTAACAAGTTTTATTTAAATTAGTAATTAGTGCTATGTGTGCCATGTTATTTTTTCTTTGTAGTGTTATTAAATAGTTTATTTCCATACCAGATTCTTTCATAGTGTTCAGTGGCTGTTAAGCTCAGAAAGGCATTAAAGATATATATATTAAGAAATACCATAAAAGTTATTTAAAGGATAGTTTACCTCAAAATGAAAATGAGTCATCATTTACATGCCCTCATTTTATTCCCGTATCGCGTATTTTATTTTATTTTATTTTATTTTATTTTATTTTATTTTATTTTATTTTATTTTATTTTTATTTATTTTTATTTTATTTTATTTCAAATAAGTCATGAAGGTTTGGAATGACATGAGAATAAATGATGATAGAGTTTTCATTTTCTGTTGAACTATCCCCTTGACATGTCTGTTGTGTTAATTCGGGTTGTTTTGTTATGATCTTTTTAATAATTATGTGGTATCTGTACAATTCCAGTCATTTAATTATTTACCAGTCCTGTCTGGTCCATGCTGTAAATTGAAAATGGCTTCTATTTAATCTTAATCATCTTCAAATATGAAAATTACACGGTGCTTCTGAGGCAGTATGAGGCAGACCTCTGTGCGGTGACCGATAAGAACAGAGAAATCGTATTTACCAAATTCAATTTTCATTGAATGAAGGGCCACCCGAGTCTGCCCCCTTGAGTGTAATTTGAGCCACTGGAATGGATTTTAGCTCTGTGGTATTATTATATGCGGCTTATGAAGAGGGAGGGGTCTCTGCCCCGAAACGCTCAGGAATATAAACAAGCTTCATATTTGCTATTAAACGAGAGCCGCTCTTATTGGGCTCAAGTAATGTGGATTTCATGCCTATTCATGATAAATTTGAATAAATTTGCTGTTGAGTTTAGTCTCTAATCTGTTTGCATGATTATTTATGTGGACGCATGTTCATTAATAAATTTGTTCGTTAGCGTGTTTACTCTTTGCACGAAATCAAAATTGGCCTGTGCAAGCAAACAATTACAGAACACAAATGCACAACTCTATCAGCTCTCTCTGGCATGATTGTGCATATTTTGAGGTGCAATTTTAATTAGCCCCAAGAGATTTTCTCAAACAACGAGGGAAAACAGCTGCTGATTTCGATGACATTCATATCATAACTCATTATCATATCATGTTTTCATATCATGTGCGTCTCCTCTCGGAAGTCATTATGTATACGCTAGTGTATACAAGCTCAGTGCGAATGAGAAATCTCATATTTTTAACCTCTGACATCTCGGGTTCAGACAGAGTGGAACATTTAAAGGACTAATTCACATTGAAATGATAATACTGTCATTATTTACTCGCACTCGTGTCGTTCTAAAGCTTGTGATAGTCTCATTTTCAAGCACTTAAAATGGATAGGAACCTGCCATGCTTTAAAAAGGCCACAGATGCACCAAAAAGCATAGTAAGTAGTCCTGAAGTCATTCAGTAGCTTTATTTGGGAAAGTTTAAGCTGCAGATGAGATTGTTTCTTTATGGAAATAAATTTGGAGAAATTTAGCATTACATTCACCAATGGATCCTCTGCAGTGAATGGGTGCCGTCAGAATGAATGTCCAAACAGCTGATAAAAACATCACAATAATTTGTAGAGAGTACTTGTATTTCAACCATAAGTTAAGTTTGAAGTAAAAAGAAAAAAAATAAGTCTTAATTGTGGATTTGTTTCTTACAAACACACAGCGTGTCACTTTACAAGATGTTCATTGATGGACTGGAGTTATGTGGATTACTTTGATGTTTTTATCAGCTGTTGGAACTGACGGCACCCATTCACAGAAAGTGATGTTATGCTAAATTTTTTCCAATTCTGTTTTGATGAATAAAACAAATTCATCTATGTCTTGAATTGCCTGAGGGAGAGTACATTTTCATCAAAGTTTCTTTTTTTGGAAACTATTCCTTTAAGTCAATGTTCACTAAAAGCTATAGATCTTCTAGGTGTTTATGGGACAAGCATGGATTCATAAATTAATTGAACCTTTTTGATAAATCATTTTAGTTCAGTTCACAATATGTGACCACAATATGATTTGTTCATGAATCAGACTGATATGATTCTTGATTTTGACTCACTAAATCAATGATTCAATCATTGTGTGGTTAACAACTTAGAGAGGACGATTATCAGTGTATAATGACTTAAATGTTGCTCTGTTCTTCACACAAAGAAAAATATGTCTTTGGAAAACTTGATATATTGCGTTCAATTATTATGAACCCCTTTTATGGTGCTTCTGCATCCTTTTGAAACTTGACAGCTTTAGTTCCCCTTTCATTGTAATTGCATGGAAAACAAGACCAGCACAGTCTATTGTATTTCTTGTTTTGCTCTATGAAAGCAAGAAAGTCATACATATTTGAAAAAACATGAGGCTGAAGGACAAACCGAGGTTAAACTGTGTCTAGACTGGATTTTTCATTCGTGTTGACTTGAATGCATGTTGTTGATTACCATTAACACTGTATTTGTGAGGAGAAACAATGAAGTATGTTTATTTTGCAAAAAAGTAGTAGGTGCACAGAGGCACTGTTTTACAGAAAACAATTATGGTAATGAGTAACAGGCAAAAAATGAAAGAAAATGTGTTGTGAATACCTGAAGTCACCATTACAGTCCTGTTTGCTTGTAAGCTTTGTTCACTTAAATGGCTTACATTATTCTAAACATGGCTTTAGGATTGTGTTTGTATATAATCAGATTCAAAATATTTCTTCCTCATCCCAGCAGAACTGATGAGCGGTTTCCTCAAAGCTATCAGGAAGGTGTGGTACATGTCCCAGCATTGTGAAAATGATAAGTTACCTTGATTTAAAGGCAAAATCTTTGCTTAACTCTGCATCGGTCATTCATACTCTTACGTGAATGCATACAACTCTATCAATTTTCGCATGTCTGAAAAAGCACACTTTGGAATAAATCTCCATTTTTTTCCTTCTAAATTTTTCTCAGAAGGGATAGAGGTGGTGATTGGAATAGCAAAGGTCTTGTAGTGGTTTGCCATTAGCTCTTTTTCTGAGTAGCCTTATGTGGCTTTTTTTATATTCAGATCTACTTCTCATTCATTCATTCATTCATTCATTCCAATGGCGTAGGTAGCAAATTTCTTGACCTTGAGTTTCCAGCAAAAACAAAATACAGAATTACAGAATCTGTATGAATTTTGACCCATGACTTAGGTGGCATTAATATGCTGTGCTGGTTTATGGGTAACTGCAAAGTGGCAGTCCTGCAGTTTGCTATGTTTTATCTAAAACTATTTTAATCAGTATTGTTTTCAGCTATATTATAATTAATATGTCCATTTATGACCTTGTAATTATTTTAACCTTACATAATTGTAAGAGTACATGGATTATGTCACATAACCGGAAAATGAAATGAAAAATGAAGTAGTGATGTTTGAACATAGATGTAGAAAGATGAACGGTTCTGTTTTCATGTATCCTGTGTATAAAATAGTTACAGTGCCTTCAAAAAAAGTGCTTTTTTTGTTCTACGTGTTCACAACTTGAAGAAAATTGACAACGGGGAATTATTAATGTTTAGTGCTATCAGATTATTGCATGATTTCAATGTACAGTATATGCTATGAGGCTGTTTGTTGATTAAGGCTGATTTGTTTTATGAATTTTTATATACATTACCAGTCAAAAGTTTTTTAATGTTTTTTAAGAAGTCTCTTTTGCTCACCAAGCCTGCATTTATTTGATCCAAAGTACAGCAAAATTTTGAAATATTTTTACTATTTAAAATAACCGTTTTCTATTTCAATATATTTAAAAATGTAATTTATTCCTGCGTTTTCAAAGCTGAATTTTTAGCATCATTACTCCAGTCACATGATCCTTCAGAAATCATTCTAATATTCTGATTTGCTGCTTAAAAAACAGTTATTATTATTATTATTATGTTGAAAACAGCTGAGTAGAATTTTTTCAGGTTCTTTGATGAATAGAAAGAACAGCATTTATATGTAATAGAAATCTTTTGTAACATTATAAATGTCTTTATCATCACTTTTGATCAATTTAAAGCATCCTCGCTAAATAAAAGTATTAATTTTTATAATTTCTTTTCCCCAAAAAAAATAAAACCTTGTTATTTCAGATAAATGCTGATCTTTGGATCTTTCTATTCATCAAAGAATCCTGTTTTAAATATTGATAATAATAAGAATAAAAAATGTTTCTTGAACAGCATATCAGCATATTAGAATGATTTGTAAAGGATCATGTGACACTGAAGACTGGAGTAATGATGCTGAAAATTTATTTTAGATCACAGGAATAAATTACATTTTAAAATATTTTCAAATAGAAAGCAGTTATTTTAAATAGTAAAAATATATCACAATGTTACTGTTTTTGCTGTACATTGGATCAAATAAATGCATGCTTGGTGAGCAAAGGAGTACTCTTTAAAAAAACATTAAAAAATCTTACTGTTCAAAAAGGTTTAACTCGTAGTGTACTGCATATTGCCTACATCATTTTCTTGATGTTGGAATCATAGGATTAAAGACGTGTAGTTGATGAGCATTTTGTGCTGTATTTTTCTTTGTCAGGTGTACAGTACTACTGCTTTTTTTCATACAGCACTGAATTAAGTGTATACCGAGATGCTTTGTGAAAGTGCCTTTAAAGCATTATGTTAGACTCGAGACTTCTGTATAAAATATACAGTCCAAAAATAACTGCAAAGCAGACATGAATAGACCACTGATTGCAACATTCCAGCAGTTCAAAGCGTACAGTTTCCTATATTAAGTGAAGCACTGCCAATAACCTGGCATCCAGTACAACTGATATAAAATATAAAGGTTATATTCAATAATCACAAGTGTAAAATGTCAGAAATTTCCTCAAATCTGATTACAGTGTTATTCTGCTAGCCTAAATGTAGTGATTCAGTACCATGGACAGCGCCACATCTTGACTATTAAAAGTCATTAGTCTCTACTTGTACAATTGCCTAGAAACCGAGTCTATCTTGAGCCTAGCGTAATTCATACACCCACAGACTCCTCCACAGACTGTGTGTCTTTCAAATTCCTCCCAGACCGGAAGAGCCAAGTGAGTAACAAGAACAGATGCAGCTAAATGGAAAATAAATTGCCTTCTCCCTGGTAGAAAATATATCAAACTTCCATAAATAAGCTAACGATATATATGCACCTTTATCAAAGCCCTTTTGTTTTAAAAAATATGATAAGGTAGTGTTGCTTCTCTAATGTCATACAGTCAATGATCACATGAATTGACTGCATATTGAGTGCATCAAATCAAATTGGTTTGCTGACACAGTAACCCACAGCAATCCATTCCACAACGTCCTAATAAACGCCTGGAGTCAGTCGCTATCGGCTTGTTGTCGATGTGGTTAGACCAGACAGGGCCGCACTCCGTCTTCCACGAGTGAATCAATCCAGCCTGATTTATGTTATACGCATATCTGGAGCTAAATATGATCCCAAACCGAGAGTCATTTGCTATGCATGAAATGCTTTCGGATCATTGCAGATCATTAGTTAATGTACATGCAGGTACTTAGAAATGTCATGAAATTTTCATATGAACCTGCTGCTAGCTTTTAATGAAAGTTATTATGCATGTTATCCATGCATATAAAAAAAGAGTGAGTTTTAAAGCTTAATTAAACCTTGAAAAGAGAGCAATCGCTGCGGTTTAATTATGGAGATCCTCCGTAGTCTTCCTCAGGGAAAAGTTACTAAGGATGTCATGTCAAACAGCCTCCGGAAAAGGGTTGTATTTGTTATGCATATTCTGGAGGCACTACAGTTGCTTATGTAGCTACACAAGTTCTGTTCAACTGGTTAGTCGTAGTACTTCATACAGTAACTACCGTGTTGACTAAATGATTTTGTAAAACCAAAGGTTCGATATGAATATTTTACACGAGAAACAATGTAATCAAACGTTAATCAGTCAAGCTGAGTGAGTAAATACAAACCTGGATGATGTTTATCAGCTTTTTCTCTTACTTTCGCTTTAAATTATTTATTATCCAGCTAAGTTAAGTAAGATACATCAGCTTGATCTTTGAATGTAACCACTGCAATATCAGCCGCGATGTGTAAGCATTAATAAATAGGTGAGATGTCTATTCTATCATTTTGCTAGCCAGAGAAGGAGAAATTGGCTGCTACCATCCAGCCCGTTTTCACGGGGTGGTTAACGGTTCCGCTTCGTTTTTGCCTGTCGTTTTCGTCACGGGAAAAGCATGTTGTGAAATCAAATGCGTTAAAAACGGATAAACGTAAGATATTTGCGAATAAATGCCGTATTCAGGATGAACGAACAAGAAGCGGGGACTATTTCAGCGGTATCTCCCCCCTCCGCTGTAGCGCTAGGCAGGAGGCAAGAGAGTATCAATCTGATGCCGTCCGCCGTTTCTAGGCTGAATTTTTCCCTCAGGAAAGCGTCCAAAAGGCGCTAATTAGAAAAGCGAAAGGAAATACATATCGATAAAGAGAGATAAGAGAAAGCCGAAGCAAAACGAGAGGAAAAACGTCAAAGGAATCACAGGTTCGGGTTTATTTTGTTGTGTGGTGTGAGTGTATCTGTGAGCAGTGAGTCGTTCAGCACCACAGAGCCTCAGCGCTTCAGTCGCACTCAGTGCGATCTGCACTAAAATGCGTTGCGTTTACTTTCTGTCGCTTAAGTAAGAAGTGAAGTGGATGAGATGCGAGCACATTGTTGAGGATTCAGAGTGACGGATTCACAGAGAAAAAGCTTGTTAAAGCGATCTAATCTTGTCTGTGTTGTGTAGGAACGATTCTTGGGGCAGCTGGAGCTCTAAAGGATGCAGAACTGTGCTCACCGATGCATCCCACACCAAATGCTTATGTGATCGGGTATCTACCTTCGCCATTTTGGCTCAACAACCCAGAGAAATAGTAAGTATTGGAATTGTCTTCTGCGGGGGATGTCAAGAGATGCTGTATTGATTAAACTGTGTGTCGTATTCAAGCGGACGTTTAATAATTTACTTTAATTATGTCATCTTTGATTACGATAGAAATCTACCTGTGCAATGCTTGTGTGTGTGTGTGTGTGTGTGTGTGTGAGAGAGAGAGAGAGAGCTCAGAGAGAGCTCAGAATCTGCTGTGTTTAAGCAATTCCCATTGAATATTTATTAAAATAATAAAACGTTTATTCATATGTTTTATACATGTATACGTATCTTTTAATATTTTAATTATGACCTCACCTTCTGTTAAAGCTTCCTTCTTTATGGTAAATTGAGGGTAAAAAAGTAAAATTGGCCATCATAATCTCCTGTTACCTTTCCCAAATGTTACAAGCATTTGTGTATGTTCACATGTGAGATGCAATAGCATCAGCATCAGCCCTGGCCTTTTCATCAGTGATATTTGCTTTTTACATGAATAAAATAATTGCTAGTGGTGAGATGTTATGCAGATATACCAAGATTGTGCATATAAATTATGGCTTTTGTATTATACAATCATGGCTTCCTCCTCTATTACAGTTCACTGTCTCGTTGATGTAGATTAATGTAATTATAACGTATAATATTAATCTTTCTTTAATCTTTGCTATATATTGTTCAGAGCATTTAAATTTGCTTTACATTTGCAATGTTATGCCATCAGCTGTGGTCTCTACTAGTGGATTCAGTAAGCAGCAAAACATGGCTGTTTTACCCTACAGAGTAAGAGGCAGCCATTTTTTCTCTGCCCATGTGACCAGTCAGTGAATAAATGGCTCCCGTGTGGAAATGATGGTGTTGTCTGCGTCTCAGTGATGCAGTAGGGGCAAAGTTTGATAACTCCTATCATTGCAATGCACAACTGATATGTCACAATGACTTGTGACTCCTGGGAGCTGGGTTGAGGGGGGTTGTCAGATGGAATTTTGGGGGAAAAAGCATAAATAAATGGACTAGATGTGCATTGTGAGAGCTTAGTTAAGGCCTGTGCAACTAATACAAGCAACAATTTAAGATGAAAGGTAGCTATATGCGTTGTCAAAGCAATGGTCAACATCCATTGATTGTCTGCACAGTCATTTAGCCAGCATTATAAGCACCGGAACAGTTTAGTTGTATAAAAATGTATAGGAGAAATTATAACACTCAATATGTGTGCAAATGTCCAACCTTAGTTAAAAGAGCCAATCACATTTTTGATAGAAGCGTTGCCTGTTTGATCACCATTGAATGTGCATGAAAGGAGGAGTCCACTTCCAGAACAACAATTTATAATTTACTCACCCCATTGTCATCCAAGATGTTCACGTCTTTCTGTCTTCAGTCGTGAAGAAATTATGGTTTTTGAGGAAAGCATTTCAGGATTTTCCTCCATATAATGGACTTCATTAGTGCCCCGATTTTGAACTTCCAAAATGTAGTTTAAATGCAGCTTCAAAGGGCCCAGCCGAGGAAGAAGGGTCTTATTTTTTTGTATATTTTTGTAAAAATGTGTATACTTTTTAAGCACAAAAGCTCATGTAGCACAGGCTCTGGGATGCGCATCCACGACACTACGTGCTATTGAATCAGGTCAAAAGGTCATGTGGAACGTTGGTGGAACCACAGTCCCAGTGTTTACAAAGCGAACGTGCAAAGACTAAGGAAGTGCAAGTAAGTCAAACGCTGTTTACAAACAAAAAGGTACAACGATGTTGGACGATTCTGAAGTTGTAGGGGAAATAAGATGGAGTTTTTCACCATACTCTACCTTTTTGAGCCGGAGTACACAGACAATGAACTTAGACGTGATTCGTAGCGTCGTGGATGCACATCCCAGAGCCTGTGCTACACGAGCTTTTGTGCTTAAAAAGTATACAAATGTTTATTTTTCGAAAAAAATGACCGATCGTTCCGCTAGATAAGACCCTTCTTCCTCGGCTGGGATCATTTAGAGCCCTTTGAAGCTGCATTTAAACTGCATTTTGGAAGTTCAAAATCAGGGCACCAATAAAGTCAGTTATATGGAGAAAAATCCTGAAATGCTTTTGTCAAAAAACGTAATTTCTTTACGACTGCAGACAGAAAGACATGAACATCTTGGATGACAAGGGGGAGAATAAATTACTTGTAAATTGTTGTTCTGGATGTGGAGTTCTCCTTTAATAATACCATTATTTTGCATGATGAATTTATGACAGCATTGTTGTCATATTTTATTGTTAATTAGTTTTAATCAGAGATTTCGGTGTTTTCCAGTTTTTCCAAGCTGTTCTTGCATGACTGGAAATACCTGCCTGGGCATTACAAAGATGACCTATGAATAGTCTGACTTGCTTTAAAAGAGATTATGTATTTTAGTTAATTATGCTTTGTGGCACCAACCTGTTGATAATAAGCACTGTGCATTTGAATGGAGGCTAAATACTTTTTATTCATGTGAAGGGGAGACTGAATGGGGGGAAAATGAATTACAGACGAAAAAAAAAAGCTTGTGCTTTAATCCTCTAAATTTGGGCAGTATAAATGGCCTTGCTGCAATAAGCAAGCATCCTGTAATGTGCTTTATTACCAGGCACTGAAATGGGCTTTTATTAGTGGTACAAGGGTTTGAAAATCGCTCACTGAAGCTCTTGTGTGCCATTCACAGGCTATGGAGTACTCAGGGGTTCCATCTGTGACACTAATAGTGGGCTGTGGTCTTTCCTGCCTGGCCTTGATCACACTGGCCGTGGTGTATGCTGTTCTGTGGAGGTAAGTGCATGGATGCACACCAATAATGCCTTTGCACTTTTGGGGGAATGCAACTTTGAAAACCATTTTTTTTTTTTAGGTACATCAGGTCGGAAAGGTCAATCATTCTGATCAATTTCTGCCTTTCAATCATCTGCTCCAACATCCTGATCCTGGTTGGACAGACGCAGACACATAATGCGGTAAATATTTCAATTTTATCTCTAATGTGTGCGATATAGGTCACTGAGCATTAATTGAGAATGAATGTTGATTTGTACTTGAACAAAATGTCCATCCTGGATTCTCATATTTATTTCACGGTTTGTGTGTGGGCTGATTTCGCAAGCTTGTCTTGAATGCCAGACAGCTCTGCACTAATATTATGCCGATCTAGACGTTCCAGGGTTTATAATGCAAATGAAACCCTGCCTTTACTTAACACTGGTGGAGATCTATCTGTCTGCTGTTTGTATATCATACCACGCCACGGGATTGTTTTAATTCCTCTATTTTGAGGCATTGTGACTCACTTAAATTCAAGCTGGCTGCCCTAATTTTCTCTGAAGTGACCTACCTACCTATCCAGATGTTCGAGTCTTTGTGTAGTGAGTTACATATTCTGCTATATGCTTATATTGTTGTGTTCATATGAACAAATTGCTTTCTTTTCTTGTGGTAAGCCATTTATGTACTCTATTTTTATATGCTTATATTCATGCTGATTAGACAGTGGACCTGCATTGCATTTAGAATAAATTTAAGAGTCATTTGAGCTAAAGAAGCGCAATTTATTATATGATTGCATTTGGATTGTATTCCTTTATTTTTTATTTGAAATATGTCTGACAAAAGTGTTTCCTCCATGCATTTTCACCATTGTTTATCGGTATGCTAGATTATATATGAGTCTTAAATTAGTACTCCACAAGCCACAGAAGTTATTTTTAGCGAATGAGTACATTGCTCTGTGTCCAATGCCAAGGAGAAATGATGATGATGCCTCTCTATGTTCGGAGCCACTAAATACATTAGCCACAATCCAGCTGGCTGCATTCTGAATTATACAATGCGAATGCAAAATGGACAGACACAGGTCCGAGACACGAAAGATTGTGTCTGTATAAACCACAAAATGAAAAAACATGACCGTGAAGTTTTTTTTTTCCCTGTGTTTTTCCACAAACAAGAGACAAAACACCAAAAATGCACTTTGAATTATTGACATTGTTACATGCTGGAGATCTGATGTTTTTTTTTTATCGTCCCAACTATCCTAACCTCTTTCCAAGTAATCAGCTTCCCTAAAGACTAAACAGTCTTTCATCATCAAACAGGTTTTTTGGTTGAGCGAAGATGGTGTTCAGTTAGGCAAGCAGGGAGTTAGCTTTGTTTGGTTTGTTACAAATAATATTTATCCTGTATATGATGATGATTAGTAGATATGCATCACAGTAAACTTGAAGCAAAAGTCCTTTAGTGTTCACAGTCCAAATGGTTCAATTATATAACAGTCTCTCTGCAACATCCGGAGCCCACGTGAATGTGAACATTTGGTGCCATTGTAAACGGAACATCTAAAGTTCAGGATCCAGGTAGGGTAAAAGCATTTTAAAGCTCTTTACATGTCTGCAATTAGTTTTAAAAAAGACTAAATGGGCTTCCAGCTAGATGGAAATGCTCAAAATGATTTTTTTTTCAGCTCACAGTGAGGAGATGGTGTATGTAAGTCATTCAAGATGTAATTATACGATGCAGATCCTGATCAGTAGATCCTAGAGTCAAATTTTCTCACATTCACCGTTTCAAATTCGACATCAGAGATGATTGGATATGGGAAATTGCAGAACTTCGGAAGAACAAAGATTAATTATTCACTCTCACGCTTACAAACGACACTCATTTGCCCTCGTTTGAGTAAACAAGATAAAAGAGGTTGATTTCTCACTGCTTACAAGCTTGTCAGGACTTGCACAGCTGGTGGTTTTTGGTTATCATCAGAGGAGGGTTTACACAGAGTGGAACGTTATTCCTACACTGCCCACACAGATAGGGCTTCTGAGTGAGTCAACGCAGTTGCGGGAATAACACATTACTCAGTCGCACAGTCAGACATTTCGGTACAGGCAGCACAAGGCATGAGCTTTTTCTAAGTCTAATTCTAACGAGTGTTCTGGGATGGAAGGAAGTGAATTCCCAAGGTTAAAACAAACGAATTTCCTATTACAGTAAACTGATCAAAAGAGGGCATTGACTGTAGCTCCGTTCCAAAACCTGGTGAGATGATTGACTGGCGTTCCTCTGCACCTTGAGGGCGTACGGGTTATAAAAGCATGCTTTTAAGACAAACATAAAGGCTTTAATTAAGCTGTTTACTGGCTCTATAAAACATTTTAAAAGGCCAGTATTTTCTCTTTTTACAGGAATGTTTCTGGAAATACAGATTATTTATTATTTAATTAAAAACATTATTAAATAATTCCAAGCAAAAATAATAAGCATTACTATTTAAACAAAGTAGATATATATATAGATTTACAGTGTCATGCGAAAGTTTCGGAACCCCTTGCAGAATCTGTAAAAAATGTAAATAATTTTAACAAAATAAGAGAGATCATACAAAATGCATGTTATGTTTTATTTAGTACTGTCCTGGGTGAGACATATAGTCCACAAGACAAAAAAAAATAGCTAAAATTATTAAAATAACCCCCTTCAAAAGTTTGAGAACCCTTCGTTCGTAATACTGTGTACCTGGATACCTGGATGATCTACGACTGTTTTTTTGGTTTGTGATTGATTGGTTGTTCATGAGTCCCTTATTTGTTCTGAACAGTTAAACTGAGCACTGTTCTTCAGAAAAATCCTCCAGGTCCTGCAGATTCTTCAGTTTTCCAGCATCTTTTGCATATTTGAACCCTTTCTAGCAATAACTGCATGATTTTGAGATCCATCTTTTTACACTGAGGACAATTGAGGGATTCAAACAATTATTAAAAAAGGTTCAAACATTCACTGATGTTCTAGAAGGAGACATGATGCATTAAGAGCCAGGGTGTGAAAACTTTTTGAATTTGAAGTAAATTGTACTTAAATTTTCTTCTGGGAAACATGAAAGTATTTTCTATAGTATTTCAACAAATTAAGAAAAATTTGGACATCTTCATCCTGTTCAAAAGTTTTCACCCCCCAAGCTCTTAATGCATCATGTTTCATCACAAAAACAAAACAAAAAAAAAAAAAAAACAGTCATATATCCAGGTAACCATGCACAGTATTAAGAACCAAGGGTTCCCAAACTTTTAAAGGGGGTTATTTGAATAATTTCAGCTATTTTTTTGTCTTCTGGACTATATGTAAACATCTTTTATGTAAAATATCTTACTCAGGACAGTATTAAATAAAAAATAACATGCATTTTGTATGATCTCTCTTATTTTGTTAAAATTATTCACATTTTCACAGATTCTGCAAGGGGTTCCCAAACTTTTGCATGCCACTGTATATAGATTAACTACTACTACTTATACACATGGATGGTTACAGGCATGTGCATACAACATCGATACTTGCACAGAAAACAGTCTCATAGTTTTCAAAATCTTCATATTTATTTAAACAGCAGTGCTTCTTCAGTTATAGATTCTTCAGGTTGTAAGACAGAACATTCATGTTTAAAAAATTATAAGGATTTTTACGGAAGACTTAGCAGCATGCAGGAAAGTATTCTCCCCATTTTTAATATTTTACAGACCCAATAATTCTAAAATCAGCTTTGAAACAATGCAAACAGAGGTTTGGTTTAAAAACGCTTTAATGAGTGTAAAACTGTATGACGGAAAAGTATTCAATAATTCATTTAAGTAATGTACAGTACATTACTCATATTAATTATTGACTATTTTTCCTTTGCACAGTGTAAAATTCACCATTTTGTATTAATACTTTTCAGTTCACATATTGGATGAATAACTTCACTCAGCGCATTGCGGCGCATTATGTTAGTCCTTTATTTGTGAACACTACATGAGGTGCTGTCTTTAGAATGTAGCCAGAATGAGATATTTTAGAAGGCAGAATAGTTTTGCTGCCTACATTTTGGAACAGCTTTTGTGTTTGGGAGCATGCCTACAATGCCTTAAGGTTTTGGAACAGAGCTTTGGTGGGTTGCTTGCCATTAAACTTGGTATTTACATTGTTTTTTGTGTATTAGACATGCATGAGCTTTGGCTTGTTGTGGTACAATGTATCGTCACTGACGTCATTATTCTAAGAACGTACAGCGCAAGTCTTGATGACAGCAGTATGGCAAGTCCGGTCCGCCATTAATGGACCGTAATTACATCTGGACCTCTGCTCTGTCCACATCTAAGGCATCAGTACAGCATTTTAAAGCGGTCAGTGCGTCTGTGTTACCATGACAATAAAATGTCATTCTCCAGTGTATCACTGCCTTGCCAGTTCTTTTTGCAGCTATTTGCCACACTCTAAAGCAGCAATTTAGAGTAATTCCTGCTTCATCACGCTGGTGAGGATGCATACGTGTGTCATAGGGTGCAGGCTTTCGCCTCCAGATGGAGGTCGCACATGACGTGATGGTCATGCGAGGAAGAAGCACTCAGCCTGCGGCTTCTCCAAACGTTGAGCTGATCTGAAGGCCTGTCAGTGCTGATCATACACACTGCCATCTTCCACTTTAATTCCACACCACATCATTTTGCATTTAGCATGAGGGAGGGTTGAGCATTTCTCCCAAATGACTGCAAATTCTATTTGCGAATTGTAAATGAAACAATGTTGACCCGTCCACAATTATCGTTGTAAGCAAAATCTGTATTGTAGAATGATTCATTTTTTTAGTGGAACGGGAAAGGGTTGACGTCCTCATTGCATCAAAGATGTAAAGCATTTCTTCTATCCTCCCACGAAATGATTAAGGCGCTGACAACAGTTTAGTCCCCTGTCAGTAATTTAAAATGTGCTTTTCATTTTTCTGGTGTTTGGATCTTCATAGGTTTGAATAATGGCAGCTATGAAATTAGACACAGAAACAGACGCAGACATGCTTATACCTCGTTATATTGGATTGCGGGTGGTTAGTGAATCAAACACTGAAAAACTAAGGACATGCAACAAATAGGAACCTTTGATAGATGTTCAGTACAGACCTGCTCTTAATAAATGAGCTTTTTTAGCTGAAATGTAGCACAGATATGGACCTTTAGTCAATATGTTTTTTTCGTGCAGTAGACCATTTATGAGACCCGTGAGATGTTACGATGTGTATTCTGCTAGTGAGTGTTGAGACAAGAGCTGAAGACGTACAGTCTGTGCTGTAGCTCTTTTAAGAGAATCATCTGGACAGACGCAGAGTCTGTGCTTATTCCATTAGCAGCACCTAAAGTGTCTTATGGGGCTCTAGGATTATTAAATGGTGCTCCGAGACTTCCTCTTATCTCTCGCTGCAAGAAAAGGTGCCATTTAATCCAGTGGTGCGTTGTGATGTATCCGAGTGCCAGTATGTAGTAGATGTCAGTGGAAATGAAACGACAGATTTATATAATTCAGACTTTTTTCACTTTAACTTTTACTTTCAATTTAAAGTTGGTCAGTTTTAAAGAAGAAGCGTTAAAGGAGACTTTTCAGGTCATCAGCCTTGAATTATCTCAGTGGACTTTGGAGCATTTAATTGAGCGAGTTTGGCTTGGCAGCCACAGTGATTGACTCTATCTATCTATCCATTACAGCCTATCTATTGCAATTCGATTTGATTCTGATTCAGTTAGCTTCGATGTTAATTATTTTGGATTCATATCAGGTACAGTACATGCCAAATTTTCTCAAGGAAAAAATAATCTCTCAACTAATGCTGTAAAATATACATGAGAGTCAGTTGGTGCTACATCACTGTAATATTGGAGTTTAAAATAACTGATTTGTATACAGAAGCTTAAAGTACACTCAAGTAATTTTTTTTTTATGATAATAAAGTTAGAAATATATAATTATATTACATTACGTGACATTGTTTACAATGATCCATCTATCCATCCATCTGTCTATCTATCTATCTATCTATCATTCTGTCTGTCTGTCTGTCTGTATATGCCTTATTAGTATTTAAATAAAGCATACATAGCTTTAAAACCTTTTAAAATCTGAGGCAAGGCTGACATCTTGACAAACTTTTCTAGTCAAAACATTATAGTTAGATTAATTTCTTTTTAATTCTACTTCCAAGATTCAAATTCAAATTGCTATTGTCTATTTGCTACCTCAATTCAAATCAAAAAATTATACTGGAATTCAAAAGTCAATTTATGATTCACTACCCTTTAGTGGTCAGCAAAAAATGAAAGTTTTATAAGACAGTTAATATATTTATTTATTTTTATAGAACATTACAGAGATGTTTCTGAATAATGTGCGCTGATGAATCATGCACAGTAAAACCAAAAAAAGTGTATGACAGAGTTAATAGGATACATTTGTTTTATATTGACTTATATAAGGACAGGAAAAAGCATCATGTTGAATCGTCAAGCATCTCTTAAGAATTGATGGTCAGCTTTCCTAAACATTTTTTTGGTATCTTTTTGCACCAGACCTCAAAAACATCATAAAATGATCCTAATCTTCACCTTCAAGACGAGTCTATAATTTAATGTCTGTATTTATGTGCAACTTCCTTTTGATCACTTGCTGACTTGTTTATCTCCTCAAGTACTAAGATGTGAGGATAGCCCGTGGCACCTTTCCAAACACAAACATCAAGGATTTTGATTGGAGAGAACCGATCCGAGCAATCTTTGAACATGATGAAAAGCATTCGGAATTTAAAAAGTACTTACCTCGCTGAGGTTTTTTTTTTTCATTTTGTAAACGATGACACTAGTAACACTCAATGCAGTTAGCAGTGAAGGAAACTATAGAAGAAAACGCTGTGTGATTATTTGTGGTATCTATTCTAAATATTCTCCTATTAAGCAGAAGTTGGCGCAGCCATACTTAATGAATTGTTTAGATGCTACTATTGTAGTGTCGGTGCTTTTATTTTACCTCACTTGTTGAATAATAGAAAGCAACATTTTCGTATCTTGGCGGAGCAGCAGCATTTGTCATAAATATTAATGTAGAAAAGGCATTTATGTCAAAACAGAAACAACCCTGCTCAAACAGCTGAAGAGTGCTGTTTGTATCAGGGTAGATGTGGGGAGTATGTAACATTAATTGGCGAGGAGAAAAGCGTTTCCAGCAATAATCTTGACAGAGTGTGAATAAATAGTTGTTAAAATGAGATATTGTGCTACAATTCAAGAGTGCAGTGACGGCAGGATCACTGAAATATCCAGACTGGGGAAAAAGGGCTATTTGAAGCATATTCTTCCCTGTTGCATAATGAGTCTGGCTTAATTAGCCTGCATTTCAGCATCATGTCAGTTTGACTCTTAGCCATGCCTTATAGTAACAACACCTCCTTTACATTGTGCTGATCTGTGAAAGCACTGAACTATTATAAACATCCACTGCTACCACAGCTTTGGTGTCAGTCTGTATCAGCTTAGATTTGAGCCTATTCTTTACAGAAAGCTGTAATATGGCTTCAGAAAGATTTGAAATATAGTGAGTATTGACTATGTTGTTTTTTTTGTTGTTGTTGTTGTTGCTGAGTTTTTTTGTCCTTCATGTCAGTTGCTCACTGTCAGGCTGTTGAATAATTCCATAAAATTCTCATAAAATAGGAATAAATATTCATAGAATTTTTTTTTTTTTTTAAACAGGCTTCATTGGGAGATAAAATAAATAGACTTAGGTTTACTTAAAAAAAAAAAAAAAAAAAAAAAAAAAAAGGCTGATGGGACAAGATATCTAAAGTTATGAATCATGTTTAGAAAGCATCCTAATATTTTACCTAATTTTGCTACTGAGGACAATTATCTGTGTCAGTAGTGAATTAATGACTTTTCTAATTACATAAATGTGTAATTATTTTATTAAGGTGCTGCTTCCTATTATCAGAGGTTTATTCCACTCGTTTGCAGAGGACAGTGCAGTGACCTCATATTCCCACCACATATTTACTTTTAAATGACTAAGATTATGCTATATTATTTTTTATTATTATTCATGGAATCATTTAATCACATCTTCAAAGAGAATATTAAAGCTCCCTCGAAGAATCATCTGAAATGAAAGGGATTCTGTGTTGATAAGAAACCGCGACGGATGACTCACGGATCAAATCATTGCGCTTTAAGTCAAGGATTTGAATGCTTCTGACACATCAGCCACTTTGATGATCTGTAGAGATAGCTTTCAATAAAAAACACACTCTAATTTGTTTTATCTATAACTTTGCCTTGGGGTAAAATGAGTCAGTCTTTTTCATGTTTGAACAGCTGAATGATAAATAATTAATGACAGCTTAATGGGCAAACTGACCTACTGCACTGGCAAACTTATGACACTGGCATCTGTAGATATTATCTGGGGTGGTATATTCCCCCCCAGTCTTTCAGTTTAGTAGCTTTGTGAGGAGCACAGTATTCTATAGATATCTTCTGACAGCTTGGTCCCTGCGCAACGTGTGAGTGATATGATAGAGTGACGTAAACCCAGTCCTGTAGACTGAGAACTAAAGAGAGCAGCGCCATTTAAAGTATCACCCTTGGCGAAGTGTAAGATGACAAATGCGTAAAGGGAAATTAAATTGTCACGATTCAGTTTGGATGCAGGGAATGATGCGATTGACACTGCATCTCAAGCTTTTAACAATATGGAGTCATTTTATTTTATTTTATTTTATTTTAACAGTGCATTTTATTGGCTCTGTATATATATATTTAGTTTTATTTTGATTTCTCCATTTTAATCAATTCTCATTTTTCTGAAATAATATTCATTCTTAAATTCCTAAGAATCGATTAGTTTAGCCTGTTTTCAGTTAATGAAAGGAACATTGTAGTGCAATTCCCATACAATAAATCGCATAACGTCACATTTACTTCAGAAAAAAACACATTTGTCACCATGAACTCATTAGTCGCAAAATATATGCACCATACATGTATATTTTACAGATTACTTGCCATGCACTGTAGAAGATATATGTGACCCTGGACCACAAAACCAGTCTTAAGTAGCTTATATTATATTATTACGAATATTTGTAGCAATAGGCAAAAATACAATTTATGGGTCAAAATGATTGATTTTTCTTTTATGGCAAAAATCATTAGGATATTAGAAAAGATGATGTTTTATGAAGATATTTTGTAAATTTCCTACTGTAAATATATCAAAACTTAATTTTTGATCAGTAATATGCATTAAGTGCTTCATTTGGAGAACTTTAAAGGCAATTGTCTTTAAAGGCAATATTTTGACTTTTTTGCACCCTTTTTTGATTCCAGATTTTCAAATAGTTGTATCTCAGCCAAATACTGTCCTATCCTAACAAACCATACCATCAATGGAAAGCTTATTTCTTCAAGTTTAAAATTATGCATAAATATCAGTTTTACAAAATTGACCGTTGTGACTGTTTTTGTGGTCTAGGGTCACATATATCCAAAATAATCAATATCGAATTGAAATCGGAATTGAATTGAATCGAATCACAAGCTTGTGAATAGAAATCAAATCCAATCTTGAAATTTGTGCCAATACCCAGCACTAATATATAGTGAACTTTAACAGAGAACACTGTTAGAAAGCATCTTGTAAAAAAAGCTACTCCGCAAACAAAGCTTCAGGATATTTCATTATTAATGTTCTATTTTGCATTTGAGTTGCTTTCAATTCATTACATTAATGTATTAGTTAATTGCATTTTATTGAAGTGTACAGATATTGAATTGCCATTATGGGCACAGAGTCCTCTAGTGTGTTCAAACATGCAGTCTCATAAATTAAAACAGCTCTATACATAAATGAATCTCATTAGGCATTCATTGTTTACAGTGATTTAATATTTCTCATAATTTGCAGCATATTATATAGGCTAATTTATTGTCATATTTTTCCAACATCAAACTGTGTGTCCGGAGGCTTATTGAAGTGAGTTAGCATTACACCAGAGAGTCATCGTCATGTATGAAAATGAACTCGCAAACCTTATAGCTAATGTCTTGAACCCTTCCCGGCCTCACGCTCACGTATATGAATCCCAGCAGCGCACACCAGCATCAGCCCTTCGACATCGACGCACGCCTCCCTTTACGTCAGCTATGTTGTACTTTACTGTTCTCCTGAACTTCCTCTGTTGCCATGGATACAGACACAGTGGGCTCAATATCTCCCGGCAATTTGCCTTTGTAAAGGGCAGTGTGTACTCAGGATTTCAGCTGAGGCTGTGTGCCACCCCCTCCACTTCCTCTGCTGCCCAGCTCTTCAGGCAAACCCACACGCATACAGATATAGTACATTTGGTACTTAAAGATACAAGTCAAATTCCCACTCAGGTTAGCTGCTTTTGGTGTCATGTGCCTTCAGATATCTTTAAATGTGATCTGAATGCATCTTGTTGCTCTGTTTGATGTTATCTAGATTAGGATACATTAGAATAGAAAGTTAGTTTTTTTTCTATGTAATATTTTTTAAAATATTCCTGTGATGCAAATTTTCAACAGCCATTACTCCAGTCTTCATTGTCACTTGATCCTTCAGAAATCATTTTATTAAGCATATAGGAGACCTGAAGTACATTATGTTTCTGTTCTGTTTGTAGTTTTCTTCTGTCCATTTGTGTTGGCTGCCACTTGTGCTTGCCCCATTAACCAGCTGTAATAAACACAGCCTAAACAGTCTTGCAAGCTACTTGTTAAGAGTGTCAATCGATACTATATTTATAGTAGTTAATTTATGCTCTGTGTGGCATAAGTGTTTCTTCATCAGTCATTAGCACTGGCCCATATGGCTGTGAGGTCCTGCGGTGACATGCATGTGCCGTGAGGTTCATCACCTCCCATCTCGTTTGCTAAGCAGCTAGCATTAGGCAGGAAATGAATGAAATGCATCTAGAAATAGAATGAAATGCAACACCTAGAAATGAAAAGAAATGGTATTGCTGCATGTATTTACCTCTTTATTGGCTCTAGTGGAGCTGACGTTATTCTATGTGTTGATGTAGTTTCAACTGAAACAGGAAAACAGGGTGGGACATATCAAACATATCAAACTACTTGCACAGCTACTTCCGCATTCTATTTATTATGGCCCGGGAGTTTCCGGTTAGCGTTCAGCGCACCTACATATAGACGGTTGCTAATGAGAACGCAGATTATTACTACATTTTAGGGCTGGGATTTCTGTAAAAAAAAAAAACAATTAATCATATTCTCTGTGTTAACATGAACCTGCTGAAATGTTACTATAAATATATTTCCTTTCCTTATGTGCATTCTGAATAAATATATTTCCCCACTAACCTGCCGCATTCTCATGAACAGTATTTTTCTTTTACTGATCATATTTCATACCTGTTGAATGCACAGTTTTAAATGAGTTTGACTGATAAACACCCTTACGAAAATTAACCATAGTTTTACTATAGTAAAAGTACCAAGTTTTTTCCGTTATTGCTCAGTGCAAGTAGTCCATTCAAAAGTAAAGCTGCATTTAACAGCGTACAACAGCCACAGTCTCATCCATATCGCTATAAAATATAGACCAATTATAGGTTTGTTAACATTCGGGATGTGTGCGCATCATGGTTGCAGAAAACCCCAGAGAGATTTATGGGTAGAGAATTACACGGATACGGTACAAAATAGTGGTGACAGAAAATGACAGTTTTCAAGTGGCAGTCTATGGAGCCGTGGAATAGAAAAGAATAAAAAAAAGGTCAAATTGATTTTATATTTAAAAATTCTGACTTTATTCTAGCAATTCTGAGATTATATCTCACAATTCTAATAAGGAAAACGACTTGTCATTCTCTCTTTTCCCCTCGGCTCAGAATAGGAGTTTATATCCCACACTTCTGGCTTGCTTTTCTTTTATCCCCTGAGAATTGACAAACTCACTATTTTTGAGTTAAAAGTTCTAAAGTCTGAATAAGGAGATATAAACTTGCATTTTCAAGAAAAAAGTAAGAATTGTGAGATATAAAAAATAAATGTTATGTAAAAATGTTGATAGTAATAGGTTTAAGTAATATTTCATGCTGTAACTGTAGGGCTAATACAATACGTACCCTATGAACAGCATATGTTCTTTTGTAGATGTATTGTTTAAATCAAATTTATGTTTTAAAAGTAGAGTAATCATAGCAGGTTTTAATCCATAGCATGTACATTTAAACGTATGCGTTTAGCTTCAAATAGCGTCTTTGATGATGACAGTAGTCTATAAAAATTATTTTCATTCTGATTTTGACATCAAAAGGCACAAAAAAATGTTTTTCTCTTATTTTTCTGCAACCAGTATGCGCGTGCAGCTGCAAGTGACGTAACTGTGACGTCTACTCCAAATTGGTCTATAGAATGTGTAGAATTCAAATGGGTTCGATACGTTTTTTTTTTTGCTCTGCGCTGACTTGCGCATATGATCTGCTCCATGCTATCGTGTCTCTGGACTGGAGCAGACTTTGTGCACGCTACAGCGGTTCTTGTGACAGTGCGAAACCAGACTTCTTTCGCCCCAGTGAAAAGCATATTTACAATGTCTGAATCATTCCCTATCGACTATATAGTGCACTTCGTGCCATTCACTGTGCAGAAAATAAAATTCAGTGAACAAGTGACTGATTTCAATCACAGCTTCAGTGTCTATTTATAGTTTGGGTGGGGCGGGACACTTTGGATTCTAGAGAGCATTTGATTGGACAGAAAGTTGGATGAGAAGCTGAAGTGCAGGGTGATGTCATCAAAACCGTTGATCTGTATTGGTGGAAGTTAGAGACTGTACGTTTTGAATGCTTGTATCTTCTAAATGCGAATTTTGTTATTGTTTTGAAGCACCCTAGCTTATAACCTTAATGCCAAAATATTCATACTAAAAGCCAAAAAATCCCTTTTGGTTTTATTGGAATTTAAAGTATCTACCTCTAGTTTAAAGTATCTTCAAGCAGTGGAGTATGTGCAGGCAAAGCTAAATTTAGTTGTAAAGTCCTTAGGAGCTGTGGCTTTGCAGTACATTTATTCGAACAAAAATGCAGTAAAAGCAGTAATATTCTGAAATATTATTTCAATTTAAAATAGCTGCTTTCTGTTTTAATGTATTTTATTTCTGTGATGAAAGATGAATTTTAAGTAACTTTAAGTGTTACATTCAGAAATAATAATGATTATATGCATATAATGACCCCAAGTTTTAGAATGGTAGTATATCAATAAAAAGTGACTGGAAATTTGTGTAAGTTGTATAATAGTTTTATAAAATATAAAAAGTATAATATAGTTTTATAACATAGCTTACTTTTTTCTTTTCCAGTGTTACATATACAGACAACAGTGAAAGTAAAAACTGTCCACAGACAAGTAGGCCACGGTGTCCTTCTAATTCTAGAAGTCAAGTAATAGCGAATGCAAAAGGGAACATGGGTCCAGGAGGTCGTCTGGCTTAGATGCACACTGGCTGTGAACTTCAAACTGAATCTCTCAGACGTTGTGTGCATGAGCTCATGAAAGCTGCTTTACTGAGGAATTGTGGTTTTATGGCAGAGTGAGAGAGCTCATCAGCATCAGGTGTCCCATCGCATGCTGCCAGCTGATCCGTTTTCACAGCATTTGTCCTGGCCGCATCAGGTGGACTGGGAGCAGGTGGAAGTAGGGTCTTCATTACATCCCGTCCAGCTTGTCTCTGGCTCATGTCGGCTATGTTCCCAACTCTTTGCTATGCCATGAGCATCCAGGTTCTTCCTCTGTGAGATTCACTTGTCGGCGGCTAGCTGGTGGGTGGATTTGTTTCAAAGTTCACCACCTTTGATGTGCTTCACCAAAGGAAGGTACTGGATGTTCCTGTATCAACATTATTGTTGATCATTTCTATCAACCAATCAGATTTTAGTAAATGTGGAGGGAATTTTACAGCATTTTAATCAAGCAGTCCGTTAGTGTTAATCTCATTAATGAAAACCATGATAAAAACGTTTGTATGAGAGCTTTTTTCAAATGACTAAAACGAGATGAAGACGAGACAAAAATAAGGTAAATAAACGATAACTATGACTATATCATCATCATCGTTGATGAAAAAAGACGAGGTAAAAATGTATTAAAACAAAAAATGCACAAGCTCACTCTTTATTGCGGAAGTGTCGCCGACGATGATCTGGAAACACAGACAAACAAGCTGGAGTTTAACGATCTAAATGAAAGTGTCACTCAGCCCGTCTGTGTTCTGTCATGAGATCTTGACTATATTGTTTGCGATTGTGGTTGTTGAATAAATGCACTTACTCAACCGCTTTTAATAGAGAAACATAGGTTATTGCTTTTTGGAATTAGTGGAATTACTATTGGGTAATTACTACTATTACTATTTCACTGAAACTTTTAGTCGGCTAGAACCTGACTAAAGTAAAATAGGATAAGGTTAACTAAATATGATAAAAACTAGCAAGGACATTTAACACGGGACTAAGACTAAAACTAAAATTGAAAATAGCTGACAAAATTAATAATAGAGTCAGCACCCTTTGACTTCAGGGATGGATGGGAATTTAAAATAATGATTTCCAGTAAAGTCATGGAAAAAAGAAAATCTTAAAAATCATGGAAATTTCTAAAGTTAGTGGCTATTTTTCTAATTATTTCTAAATGTATGTCTCATGAAACATTGGTTTGTCAAATTCGGTGGGAACCCCGGTTTTAGGAGAGAGGTGTTTTTGTCACCTTTTTTGTCATGTTGCTCATCCCAGTCTTAAAGGATTTGCATGAAACAGATCGACTGCCAAATTCAGTGAGGAAGATACTCATTTGGTGAGAAAGATGGTAATATTTTGTGGTTTTGGTGCAGAGGCATCTCTCTGACTCCTCTCTGTTGGTGACAAAGTGTTGAGAATGTCCGGAGCACATATGCTCTAATTACAACGAGATTTCCTAGATTTGGAATCAGAAGCATGGGATGCTGGTCAGGGTGAATTTTATGACGCATATCGCAGTATAAATAAATTTATATCATAGATAGATAGATTGATAGGCTGCCTTTGAAAAGTTTAGGTTTGAAAATACAGCAAAAACAGTAATATTGTGAAATATTTTTACAATTTAAAGTAACTGTTTTCTATTTTAATATGTTTTAAAATGTAATTTATTCCTGAGATGGCAAATTTTAATTTTCAGTGGGCATTACTCCAGTCTAGTTTTACATGATCCTTCAGAAATCACAATAATATCCCGATTTGGTTCTTAGGAAACATTTATTATTCATTTCAGTTCAATTCAAGTGTATTTGTATAGCGCTTTTCACAATACAAATCATTGCAAAGCAGCTTTACAGAAAATGTAAGTTTCTACAATATATTAAGTAGTAGCTTATCAGTGGTGAAGTTGTCAAGTTGATGTACATATGGCAGAAATGTAAAGTAAAAATCAGTTAATTAATGACATGTAATTGAACAGACGGTAAACACTATTACAGCAATGATTATATGTTGCAGTCTGTGTTGCAATATGTTGCAATATATGTTGCAACTTATAGCAAAATTTGGTAGTTCTGTATGTTGTTTCAGGGTTGGCATCTTCTGAGGTCCTCTGAAGGGTTGGCATTCTCTCTTCTCAGGTGTTCGTTCATCTTAGATCTTTGTAAGGGTTGGATCCAGACTGAAGCTTATGTAATTCCTAGCAGAAACGGAGAAACAAATAGAGACAAAATTAGCATAGCAAAAGAATGATAATGTGCATTAGATCAGATATATCTAAAGTAAAAGATTATGAGATGCATTATGTGAATGCTTGGCTAAAGGGATGTGTCTTTAATCTAGATTTAAACAGAGAGAGGGTGTCTGAACCCTGAACGTTATCAGGAAGGCTGTTCCAGAGTTTAGGAGCTAAATGCGAAAAAACTCTACCTGTTTTAGTGGACTTTGCTATTCTAGGTACTACCAAAAGTCCAGAGTTTTGCGACCTTAGGGAGCGTGTTGGATTGTAGTGTGATGGAAGACTAGTTAGGTATGCAGAAGCTAATCCATTAAGGGCCTTATAAGTAATTTGTAATATTTTGTAACTTATATGGAACTTAATAGGTAGCCAGTGACTAGGTTACAGTGAATGTAAATTGGGGTAGTATGATCATATTTTCTTGACCTGGTAAGGACTATAGCAGCTGTGTTATGGACTATCTGTAGCTTGTTTATTAAAGATGCAGGACAACCACGTAGCAGTGCATTACAATAGTCCAATCTTGAATGCATGAACTAACTTTTCTGCATCAGAAACAGTTAACATGTTTCGTAGCTGTTTCAGTGTTGTTTTTGTAACATAGAAAAAATAATTTTCAAAAGACAAGTTGCTGTCTAATATAGTTGCTTAACATGATTAATGTTGAAAACATTTGTGCTGTTTTAATATTTATAATCTGAAAACAGTGATACTTTTTTCTGCAATCTTTGATGAATAGAAAGTTCAAAAGAACAGCACTTATTTGAAATGTATATTTCAGTTAAAAAAGTCTTTACTGTCACTTGCTTTAATGCATTCTTGCTAAATAGATGTATAATGACCCCATTATTCTCTTTTTATGTTTAGAAGTAAATGAAGTCCAATTTTTAATCCAAACCCACAATCCATACCCACAAGACCTCATTTGTACAACATAGTACATACCATCAAAGCACCCAGCCCTAAATGGTGGTCTAGATGAGCCTGGAGCGATACATGTTCTCTGTCTGCGACTTTGTTGTTTTTTAGTCACAAGCTTTTCATGACATCTTGTATGAAAATCAAAGGGAGTAGATGCAATGAGGGATCTCAGTGTTTTTTTAATCTTGGTTGACTTCATCAGTGCCCCGATTTTGAACTTCCAGAATGCAGTTTAAATGCAGCTTCAAAGGGCCCTAAACGATCCCATCCGAGGAAGAAGGGTCTTATCTAGTGAAACGAGCTGTCATTTTTTCGAAAAAAAAAAATAAAAATTTGTATACTTTTAAACACAAAAGCTTGTGTAGCACAGGCTCTGAGATGCGCCTCCATGATGCTACAAATCACGTCTAAGTTCATCATCTGTGAACACCGGCTCAAAAAGGTAGAGTATGGTGAAAATCTCCATCTTATTTTCTCCTACAACTTCAGAATCGTCTGACATCGTTGTACCTTTTTGTTTGTAAACAGCGTTTGACTTACTGGCACTTCCCAGTTCGTAACCCAGTAAACACTGGGTCTGTAGTTCCACCTACGTTCTGCATGACCTTTCGACGTGATTCAACAGTACGTAGTGTATGTAGTATCCCAGAGCCTGTGCTACACAAGCTTTTGTGCTTAAAAAGTATACAAATTTTTATTTTCCGAAAAATATGACAGATCGTTTTGCTAGATAAGACGCTTCTTCCTTGGCTGGGATCGTTTGGAGCCCTTTGAAGATGCATTTAAACTACATTTTGGAAGTTCAAAATCGGGGCACCAATGAAGTCCATTATATGGAGAAAAATCATGAAATGTTTTCCTCAAAAACCATAATTTTTTCACGACTGAAGACAGAAAGACATGAACATCTTGGATGACAAGGGGGTGAGTAAATTATTGTAAATTGTTGTTCTGGAAGTGGACTTAAATTCATTCATTAACTTTCATTAAATCACAAGAAACATGGACTCACTGAAACGACCAAGATTAAAAAAAAAAAACACTGAGGTAGAAAAAAATGGATCCCTCATTGCATCTACTCCCTTTGATTTTTATACAAGGTGTCATGAAAAGCTTGTGACTGAAAAACAACAAAGTCGCAGACAGAGAACATGTTTCGCTCCAGGCTCATCTAGACCACCATTTAGGGCTGGGTGCTTTGATGGTATGTACTATGTTGTACAAATGAGGTCTTGTGGGTTTGGATTAAAAATTGGACTTCATTTACTTCTAAACACAAAAAGAGAATAATGAGGTCACTGAGATATTTTTGGGAAAAAAAAAATACATCTATTTAGCAAGAATGCATTAAAGCAAGTGACAGTAAAGACTTCTCAACTGAAATATACATTTCAAAAAGTGCTGTTCTTTTGAACTTTCTATTCGTCAGAGATTGCAGAAAAAAGTATCACGGTTTTCAGAAAAATATTAAACAGCACAAATGATTTCAACATTGATAATGTTAAGAAACAATAATGTTAAGGAGTTCTCCTTTAAAGGGATAGTTCACCCAAAAATGGGTGAAAAATTCTGTCATTAATTACTCACCCTCATGTCGTTCCAAACCTGTAAGACCTTCATTCATCTTCAGAACACAAATTAAGATATTTTTGATGAAATTCGAGACCTTTCTGACCCTGCATAGACAGCAACAGAACTACCACATTTAAGGCCCAAAAAGGTAGTAAGGACATTGTTAAAATAGTCCATATGACATCAGTGGTTCAACCTACCCAAAGCTACAAAAATACATTTTGTGTATTTTGTGTATGTAAGAAAACAAAAATAACTACTTTATTTAAGGTCTTTCGGGTTTGGAATGACATGAGGGTGAGTAATTAATGACAGGATGTTCATTTTTGGGTGAACTATCCATTTAAACTCTGCCTCTATTGACAGTTCGAAAACCCTCATTTAGACTTGACTTGAATGTTTCAAAATATTTTATCAGTTGCTCTTCTTTCTCTCTCTCTGTTGAACGGACAGGGCATATGCACGATGACAACTGCATTTCTGCACTTCTTTTTCCTGGCGTCCTTCTGCTGGGTTTTGACAGAAGCATGGCAGTCCTATATGGCCGTGACGGGAAAAGTTCGGACCAGGCTCATCCGGAAACGCTTCCTCTGCTTGGGATGGGGTAAGTGCTTGGATCTACATTCCACTTACAGTATCTCTCCATCTCTCCGTCTTTCTGTCTCCCAGTCTCTATTTGTTCACTAATGTACATTTTTACTGCTCCATCATCATCATGCAGCTGGTATTTACTTCTCGAATGTGGCCGATGTGAGTGGGTAATTTTTAAATATCATCTCGTATGTTCTATACCTCCCCAGGGTTTCTTATACAGGACCACTTTACGCACACATCAAATTGATTACAGAAGAGCTAACACTCATCCCTCCAGTTACCTAGCAACAAACAAGGCTCTCTCTTTCCATCATTGCAGTGTTTTGCTGTGTGCAGAGGAAAAAGACAAGACAGAAGAAGATAGACAAAGACAGATATGTGAACCGTTTATTAGTTTGGCTATTCTGATAAACACTGATGGTGGATTAATTCAATTATTGGTATCCGTGAAATGTTTCTTGTACGCATCAGTGCACGGTGGTTGTTTTGAACAAGACTCAGATTTTAGATCTATATGGTTATGTGCCGATCATAAGTGGTTTGTGTTCAGTATCTCAGAGCTTTATGGCGCTGGAATTCATAAGCGATGTCTGCTATCAAATGAACTTGTTGCTCCTGCTTTTGTATCAGTCCATGACTCCATTGCCATAACAACGGTTGCTAAGCAGTGAATAGACCAGACAAAAAGAATAAATTAAGGATGCCAGCAGCCACCTTCCAGATCATTATACCTCCGTTAATGTTTAATTACATACCATTAAAAAATACTATTTAATAACAATAAAGAAATTATATGTAATGTAATTGACATTTTATATATATATATATATATATATATATATATATATATATATATATATATATATATATATATATATGTGTGTGTGTGTGTGTGTGTGTGTGTGTGTTTGAATTATATGTAATATGTAATTTAAATAATATTATATATATTACAGAATAATATTACTTAAAGTAAATATTTTATGTAATTGTTATATTTTATATGAATATTTAATAACAACGAATGCATAAACATGATATAAAAATGTGTATGTATATATTATTAAAAATATAATATAAAACATTTAATTATTTTATATATTTACATGTATAATTAAATGTGTGTATATATGTATATGATTAATATTAATATATATTTATACATATATTTAATAATATAATAATTAATATTATTAATTAATAATTAAATGTGTGCTTGTATATGTGTGTATGTGTATGTATATATATATATATATATATATATATATATATATATACATATAGTATAAAATAAAATGTATACCTTCCAGCAATTTATACTTGACAAAAAAAATAAATAAATAAAATAAATGCTGTTCTTTCAAACTTTTTTCATTGAAGAATCCTGAAAAAAAAAAAAAAAAAAAAAAAAATCTGTTTGTCTAATATATATATATATATATATATAAATTAATGTACTTTCCAGCAATTTATACTGGCAAATAATAATAATAATAATAATAATTAAACAAAATAAATTAACTGCTGTTCTTTAGAACTTTTTCATCAAAGAAAAAAAAAAAAAAAATATATATATATATATATATATATATACACAAACATATACACATATATACGTGTGTGTGTGTGTGTGTGTGTGTGCGTGTGAGAGAGAGAGAGAGAGAGAGAGAGAGAGAGAGAGAGTATATATGTATATGAATGTATTAAAAAAAATGTATACTTTTCAGCAATTTATCCTTGATAGAAATAAAAAATAGTAAAACAAAATAAAATAAATGCTGTTCTTTTGAACTTTGTTTTCATCAAAGAATCATGGAAAAAAAAAAAAAAAAAAACCTTTCTCCAAAAATATTAAGTAAGACAACTGAGACCTTTTTTTTCAATAAATAAATTAAAAAACTCTGGATGGATAGAAAACACCCGTGCAGAAATATCTTTATTTAGGTAATTCAGTGGTCTATTAAAAACTTAAAAAACAGTATTTCACAGTTAAAATAACAGTATTTCATCACCTCTCATTTGAGTGTTGTCTTTTTTTTGTTTAAAAATACACGTTGTCTCAGATAAATAGTGTCTCAGTGTAGACATACTAATCTAAAACATCTGTTAAGGATCAAACAACCAACAGCTGGTCTCCTTAATTGCATGACCCCGACTCAGGTCATAGGAACACAAGAGTCACGTCGTTCTCACTATCTGGCGGACTTTGCTGTGTTTGTACAGCTGAACTATAAATCCACAGGTATAATTTGTATCTGTGGTGGAACAACCATATCATCATAGACAGTTTCCAGGTCAAATTCATTAATCCATCTCAGATACTCCATCTTTTTTCATCCATACTAATGTTACCTTTGAGGGAGGAACAGCAGTCCAGTGTGCACTGCAGCGCGCTTTCCGATTCGTCGAGGATGAGACTGCATGGTGGCTAGGGGTGGAGTTTCGTTTAGACTCAGTAAGGGGAGGGGGCCTGCAAGAGCCCTCACTGGTGCTTCAGACAAGCTGATTGCATCAATAAATTGAGCCACCAGCAAGAGAGGGACGGTGTTAATATTCAGATCACGGGACAGTGGCAGGAGCAGAAAGAGCCCTTTCATAATGGCAGTCCTGCTCGAGACCAGCAAAGATGAGAGCCGGAGAAATGGAGAGAGAGGATTAGAAAGATAGCAGATATGATATTATACTTCAGCTCAAGACCTGTTTGATTGTTTCAGACTCTCTGTTCAGAAGCAGTTGTGCTAATTGCATTTCACACGCTGGGTTTTAGTGTAAAACTCCAGGGATTCTTATTAGATTTTTTACCTGTTCTCATGTCACAAACAGTTTGGAATTTATATTGTTCCTGACTGGAAAACCTGACATGCTTCTGAAGACCTGCAGTGGTGTTTATTAAGACAACAAGGACATGCTGTTGCTCAAACTTAGGGTTATTAATAAAACAAATGCACTGTCATTCAAAAGTTTGGGATCAGTACGATTTTTAATGTTTTTAATGGAGTCTTATACTCTTCAAGGCTGTATTTATGTGATCAAAAATGCAGGAAAAAAAAGTAATGTTGTGAAATATTGTTGCAATTTACAATTGCAAGTTACAGTTGCTGAATAAATAAAAATAATAATAATAATAATAATAATAATAATAATAAATAGAAATATAATCAGGGTTGTATTTATTTGAGAAAAAAAAATACACAAAAACAGTAATATTGTGACATATTTTTGCAATTACTAATATTGGTTTCCTATTTTAATATACTTTTAAATATAATTTATTTTGCAGCACTGAATTTTTTATCAGCCATTACTCCAGTCCTACTCCCTTCATTAATCATTCTAATATGCTGATTTATTATTATTATCATCAATGTTTGAAACGTTTGCTGATTTATCAATTTTGAAAACAGTTGTGCTGCTTAATATTTTTTTTGGAACCTGTGACTGTGTACTTTTTTTTCTGCATTTATTTAAAATAAAATTGTTTCTAACAATATAAACCTTTACTTTCACTGTCAGAAAGAAAAAAAAATACTGACCCCAAACTTTTGAATAGTAGTGGATATTGTAACACAGATTTTCTTAAATAAACACTGTTATTTTACCTTTTTATTTATCAAAGAATCCGGAAAATATTATCACAGGTCCCAAAAAATATTAAGCAGCATAACTGTTGCCAACATTGATAATAAATCTGCATATTAGAATGATTTCTGAAGGATCATGTGACACTGAAGACTGGAGTAATGATGCTGAAAATTCAGCTTTGATCACAGGAATAAATTATATTTTAACATATATTAAAATAGAAAACTGTTAAATTAAATTGCAATAATATTTCACTAAATTACAGTTTTTTTTCAGTATTTTTTGATCAAATAAATGCAGCCTTGATGAGCAAAAGTATCTTCTTTAAAAACATTAAAAATATTACTGATCCCAAACTTTTGAATGGCAGTGTATGTAAAACAATCTACAACAATGTTAAATTTAATTTTTAGCAAATAACAAAAATACGTACATTTCATACTGTACAGTTATAATATTGTGAAGGCACTTGTAGCATAAAAAAAACTTTTAAATATTTAAAATAATCTATTTTTAAAAGAACAATATAAGAAAAAATATACAATTTTGACTTTTTCTTAGCATTATTTATTTTTGGTAATATTATTTATTTATTTTTTCTTTTCTGGTTTAGTATTCCATCTATCTCTGTTAATTACAGCCACTCTGTATATTCTGGCCCTATGTGCAGTATTTGTATAAATTTGTAATCTGTGTTGTGGATGATATTGTCATGTACCGGATGAAAACAATAAAAACTTGAATTACAAATCATTTTTTTTCTGTCAGCCATTTAGCACTTTTCAAAGGAATTAACCTCACTTTGCTGGTCTTGCATGGACAAGCACCACTCACTTTAGTTTCTTCTCATTCTTAACCTCCTATTGTCGCCACTGTACATGTGCTGTGAATGTCTGCAACCCTGAAGGATTACCCAGTATGTGGCCTTTAATCATACCTGTGTCTCTTTTGAAGGATTACCTGCTTTGGTGGTCGCTATCTCAATGGGATTCACGAAAGCAAAAGGATACGGGACACCTCAATAGTAAGCCTATTTTTATTCTTCTTCTTTCTTCCTTGTGTTTACCCAGAAAACTTAAGAGACCCCACACGTAGCCCATGAAAATCTTTCCAATTAAAGCAGTAGCATGAAGTAATGAGTCAGAGCCAAGAGACTGCAACAGTCCCACCTAATTCTCCCGAGGATACCTGGATATAAACAGTGTTTTAAGATCTCTTTAGAGTTCTTGTTCCATACTAAAAGTCTCTCATGTAGAACCATGGCATATGGCTCCAGATCCCCAGACACTCAAGGACGATACGACTGTGTACTGCCACGCCCCATTAAGTTGATGCCGGATGTTAAATTTTATGCAAGATTTGCTGATATTTGTTTTTTTGTGTGTTTGCAGCTGTTGGCTATCTCTGGAAGGTGGTCTTCTCTATGCATTTGTGGGACCTGCTGCAGCAGTGGTGCTGGTAATTTTACACTTTGTTTATTTACAGTCATTTATCAGTCTTAACTACACACACCAGTGCCTTTATAATGTTATATGTCATTTACTCGACTAGTCTGCCATGCCAACGTTAAAATAGAAAATTGCCTCACTCCATCGTAGTACGGTTTGAAGATTGTGACCCCATCGTTTATGTGCATCATTAGGCAGTTTGTTTCAGGACTGGTGATTCACACTACCATGCATCTACACGATGCAAAACAGTACTTTTAGATCTATATTGTTGGACATTTAAAGTCTAGCTTGAAGCTAGTTGTAAAATTCTCAAGTGTATTGAAAAGAACTTTTATTTTTTACATTTATATTCAAAGAAAGATTTTACTACGGGCAGCAGTGTGTGAGCTGTATGGTTAATTCACCATTATACGTGTGCAATTTGATGAAACCAGGCCCTGACAGTGTTACTGTGTGTGTGTGGTTACAGGTTAACATGGTGATTGGTATTCTGGTGTTTAATAAACTGGTTTCGAGAGATGGGATCCTGGATAAGAAACTAAAACACAGAGCAGGGTAAGTGCCAATTAGCTACACCGCATAAACAAATATATATGAAAAATGTCAGACTTGCAAGTTCTATCTTAAAACCTATTTCCCACATTCACAAGATGCTCCAGTGTCTTGACACTTTATAAAAAATGTAAATATGTTCTGCTAGTTCTGTTATCTACTGCCTCTGGTTTTATTTGTTGTCAAGAAGGAAACTTGTTTCTTAGAAGTTGGAAGAGAAATTGGAAGTTAGTTTGCTGAGTCATTCAAAAATGTCTTTTAGCAAATCAGATTGTAATGTTGTTGACAATTTGGACAGCTTGCAGAAACTTTCTGCTGCTTTCTGTCATCCTGTCAGTTAGCAAGATAGCTAAGTTTGGGATCAGATTTTTGATTTATTTTTTATTTTTCTTTTATTCAGTAAAGACTTGTCAAAAGTGACAGTAGATACATTTATAATTTTACGAAAGATTTCTCTTTTAAACAAATGCTCTTCTTTTATACTTTCTATTCATCAAAAAAATGTGTATCACAGAATACCTGCAAAAACATTAGGATGCACAACTATTTTCAACAATAACTGCAATAATTTTCCATTCCAATAATAAATTCCATTTTAAAATATATTAAAATTAAAAACATTTTTATATCTTTTTCATATATTACAGTGAATCATATTTTACAGTATTGCTGTTACCGATCAAAAAAATTAAAATAAATCAAATAATACATTTCATTTTAACATGTATTAAAATAGAAAACATTTTTATATTTCTCATCTAACCGTGAATAATATTTCAGTTTTACTTACCAATCAAAAACATTTAAATAATAAATTCAATTTAAAATATATATCTATATACATTCTTATACATTTCTCATATATTACAGTGAATAATATTTCACAGTATTACTGTTACTGATCACAAATTAAAATAAATCAAATAATAAATTCCATTTCAAAATAGATTGAAACGGGAAAGATTTTTATATATTTCTCATATTTAGCAGTGAATAACATTTCACAGTATTACTGTTACCAATATTAAAAAATTAAATATTAAAATAAAAACATTTTTATATAATGAATAATATTTCACAGTATCGCTATTACTAATTAAATAAATCAAATAATGAATTCCATTTTAAAATGTGTTAAAGTAGAAAACATTTTATATATTACAGTGAATAATATTTCACAGTATTACTGTTACTGATCAAATCAATTAAAATAAATCAAATAATAAATTCTTTTTAGAAAACATTTTTATATATTTCTCATATTTAACAATGAATGTCATTTCACAATATTGCTGTTACAAATCACATAAATCAAATAATAAATTCAATTTTAAAATACATTCAAATAGAAAACTATTTTTATATATTTCTCATAAATAACAAGGAATATTTCACAGTATTGAAGTTACTGATCAAATAAATTTTCACAGTATTTACATTTTTGATTCTCACCAGTCCCACACAGTCGAACTGTAGCGTATTTCTTCACACAAAAATTCAAGTATAATGTTTTGCTATAAAAACTTGCCAGTCACACTTTATATTATACTTTATATGGCCTTTACTACTATGTACTTACATCAAAAAAATAAGTACAATGTACTCATGTTGTATTGCAAAACACTTTCACCACTACTGAGGTGAGATACAGGTAAAGTCAGGGACAGCTTTGATGGTATGGGTAGGTTCAAGAGTGGGTTAAGGTATAAGGGATGGATCAGTGTAATCATAAATGCGATTACAGAAATTAATTACAGATGTAATTACATTTTTTAAAATACAAGCACAATGTAAAAACATGTATGTACACAATAAGTGCACTGTATCAAATGATCAATCTAAATGTAAGTACATACTAGTTAAGGCCACCTAATATATAATGTGTGTGTGCTACATAAGTAATAAGTTTTTTGCTTATTAGAGTATTGTGTTGTTTCATGCTAACACCAAACTGTATTGGAATCAACTGTGAGTCACGCTAAGCTGCTTTAAAAGACAGTTTCCTATGTTGGCAGTAGGCTGTAGACCTCATTAGGTTTGGAAACAGAGCTAAAGTGTCATCTGAGTATGACAAAACTGCCAAAACAGGTAGCCTTGCCTCAAATTTACATCGTTAGTTGAACCAATAGAGATATTTCCAGCCCAGTCTGGCTGCTTAGTCAAACAGATTACAACTCTGGTGTTACTAAAGGTGCATAAATTACACACTTCATCTTTGATGATATCCACAAAGGGTCATATCTCCCAGAAAAAAAGAAAAAAAAAACTTGTAAACACATTCCCTTTGTGTTGTCTGGTTATTTGGCTGTTCTGCAGGCAGATGAGTGAGCCCCATACAGGATTAACTTTAAAATGTGCCAAATGTGGCGTCGTCTCAACTACTGCTTTATCAGCAACAACGGCCAGCAACGCCATGTAAGTGCCCACCGATGCCTCAGCAAATCGATTATGCTGATTAAGCTGCATGCAAGAGTGTGTGTGTGTGACTTTATGCGTGTGTGTCCTTCCCCTTGCCTCGGGGAAGGAGATTTGTGGAGGTGTTAAATGAACAGCTGGCTCTTGTTCTTTGTCTGTAATATGTCGACACACTCTATTGGAACAATGCATTGGTTGTTGTGTGCTCCTGGACTCATTTATGTGCCGACGGCAATTTAGGACAGTTTGGGCATGTGCATGCTTTCATCTGGAATGAAACGGGCAAAGTACATCCATCTCATCATTAGGGTATCTGTTCTTTAGAGACACCTGCATGATTTTCTCCAAAGAGAAAGTGATATTTTACAATAGCGTATAAACCTTTATAGACAAACCAGGACAGCTGAAGTTATGCAAAAGTCAGTTTGATAAGTCAGTTTAATAAAAGCATTGTAGCCTTGTATTAAAGGAATAGTTCACCCAAAAATGAAAATTCTGTCATTACTTATTCACCCTCATGTCGTTCCAAACCTGTAACACCTTTGTTCATCTTTAAAAGCCAAATTAAGATGTTTTGATGAAATCTGAGAGCTCAGAGCCCAGAAAGGTAGTAAGAACATCTCATAAATGCGCATCAAAGACTGACACAAAAGAGAAGAAATTGTTGAATAAAGTCGTTATTTTGTTTTCTTATTCTCATAGCTTCATAGTATTACGGTTGAACCACTGATGTCACATGGACTATTTTATAGATGTCCTTACTACCTTTCTGGGCCTTGAATGTGTTAGTTGCATTGCTGTCTATGCAGGGTCAGAAAGCTCTCAAATTTAATCAAAAATATCTTCATTTTAGTTCTGAAGATAAACGAAGGTCTTACGGGTTTGTAACGACATGAGGGTGAGCAATTCATGACAGAATTTTAATTTTTATTAATCAGTTGAACTATCCCTTTAAGCACTGCATTATTACAATTAAATACAACCAACCAATCATACTGTATTATACTTGCTGTCAGTGTCTAGTCAAGAGTAATTCATAATGTTTCATGGGATGAGTAACTCATTCCCTCATAAACTAATTTAATTGTAGATTTAAATTACCTTTTTCTGTTGTTCAAATCAAAGACTGTAGTGTTATGATTCATCTCAGAGCTGGTTAGTTTGTTCAAGGCTTAGAGCTTTTCATTAAAGTGTGTTTGTTTTTAATGCCTGTGGAGAAAATGAATAAGTAAAAATACTTTTGGGAGCGAGGCCGAAAATCCGTCTTTTTTGTTGTTCATTCTTTTTGTCTCTTTGTCTCAGGGCCTCCCTGTGGAGTTCATGTGTCGTCCTTCCTCTATTAGCTCTCACCTGGATGTCTGCGGTGCTGGCCATGACGGACAAACGCTCAATTTTATTCCAGATCCTCTTCGCGGTCTTTGACTCCCTGCAAGGCTTTGTCATAGTCATGGTCCACTGTATCCTCAGAAGAGAGGTAGGGCTGGAACCAGTATAATCCGTTAGTTTTCTTCTCTTTTCCTTCAGCATTTCAGCAGACTGTCTTTATGAATATGAATATTCCATTGTCATTTACTCACCATCATGTTGTTCCAATCCTGTATGATTTTCTTGCTTCTGTAAAACACAAAAAAAGATATTTTTTACTTAGGTTTAAAGAAACCACTTTCAGAAGAGCCGAACGAGTCGAACTCACCCTTAAAATCTGCTTGACTGATCCCCAAATGAATCCCTCTTGATCTCTGATGATCCCTATTCCTGTAAAATAACTTTCCTTTTGGACTGACATCACCAAGCCGCCTTATTTTTTTAATCTGTCATTTAGAGATGGTACATAACAGCCACTTTCCAAGACCAATTAAATCCTGATGAATAAAAGCAAATCCCTACATGTTTTTTCCTAGTTTAACATCTTGTTTCACAGAAGTTGGTTGCAAATGTTGCTTTTAAATTGTTGGATGTCCTTCTTTCACCCCCTACCAGAAACAATCTGGCATTTCAGTGAGCGTAAAAACAAGGGATAAAAGGCATTTGTTGCTACATTTGTTTATTTGGCAGGCTTGTTCATTTTTATACACTTTTTTGGAAAAAAGGTTACTGAATATTCAGCAAAGATGCATTAAATTAAAAGCAAAAAAAAAAAAAAAAAAAACAGTGAAGACATTTATAATGTTACAAAATATTTGTATTTCAAATAAATGCAGTTCTTTTGAAATTTCTATCCTCAAAATCCGCACCACAGCCGTTTTCAACACTGGGAACACAAAACCAGTCATAACGGTACTTTTTTTAAAAAAAGGATAGGACAATATTTGGCAGAGATATGACTATTTGAAAATCTGGAATCTCAAAAAAAAAAAATCACATTATTGAGAAAATCACCTTTAAAGTTGTCCAAATGAAGTTCTTAGCAATGCATATTACTAATCAAAAATTAAGTTTTGATATATTTACCATAGGAAATTTACAAAATATCTTCATGGAACATGATATTTACTTAATATCCTAATGATTTTTGGCATGAAAAAAAAAAATAAAAATCATTAATTTTGACCCTTTGACCCAATGTATTGTTGGCTATTGCTACAAAGATACCTGTGCTACTTATAACTAGTTTTGTGGTCCACATATTAGAATGATTTCTGTAGGATCATGTGACTAAAGAATGTAGTAGTGATGCTGAAAATTCAGCTTTGATATCACAAAAACAACTTGCATTTAAAAAGGTATTAAAATACATTTAAATTCTAAAATATTTCACAATAGTTTTATTTTTACTGTATTTTTGATTAAATAAATCCAGTCTGACCCCAAAAGTTCAAATTGTGAAGCAGCATGCTCTACTGAAATGTTTTGTGCAATAGCATATGTTCCTGCTGAATGACTAAAATGATGGTTCATAGGTTCAAGATGCCTTCAGATGTCGCCTGAGAAACTGTCAAGACCCCATCAGTGCAGACGCGACTGGTACATTTCCCAACGGGCATGCACAGATCATGGTGAGACATTCGCCTTTTGGGACTGCAGTATTCTTACACTTTACAGTCCCAAACTCAGCTGTATATTCTTTTTTTATAAACTCACTGAGAAATCATTTGGCATCTGTGCTATCCGAAGCATGCGCTATGACCTCTCAGAGTCCTCTTCATGTAATTGAATGCTGTTCCCTAGTATGAATCTTTGTTATACACTGTTATTGCTTATACAGTTATGCTTAATTAATAACAGCAAATCTTTTATCCACGTCCTTTGGCTTTCCTCTGGCCTTGGCCTTTCTCAGATGGGACCCATTTGTCATATTTCACACCGGCCTTTCTCATCTTTCACTGGCTTGAGGGAGTATTTGCTGTTAAAATGGTTTCGGAGATGTGTGATCCGCGCAGAACCACTGGCACATAATGATCACAGTTCTCATTTATGTTTTGATTTAAAGTTTCTTTACTAGAAGCATTTCACTATAATGAGGCCTCCAATGTGCAGGCTGTCTTTGATTCGCCACTGTTGATGGCTCCTCTATCGCTGCCTCGATTGTGATACCTGAATAATCTGATTCTATTTATAAGCCGTTTCAACAGATGACTGTTTTCTCTGCGGGACGTGGTTAGACTAGCTAGCAAAATCATACAATTTGAGAAAAGTCCCATGACGGCATAGATATGTTAGACTGTATTATATCATTGATGTATTATTCTGATTTGATTTGTATGTCTGCAACTGCCAAAGCTTCAGCTTTTATGTTTTAGTTCTAATTCAAACTCCTCTTGGATGCCTAAATTTCACTTTTTTTTTTTTGTCACAGACGGATTTTGAGAAAGACGTGGACATCGCATGTCGATCAGGTAAGAAACAGATGGTGCACTATTAATGCGTTTCCTAATTACTTCTACTCTCCTGGGCCAAAACTGCCCGAGAGAATAAACATTCGGGTTGCACATTAGAATCATAGAGTCCCAGTGGCACCGGGCTAATCATCCAACGGGATAGTATTCATACTTGTGCTGTCAATCGATAAAAAAATGTATAATAATAATAATAATAATTAATTGCACATTTTTTGCACATAATTGGACTTTATATATTATTTTTATTATATTAATAATATAAAGGGCTGCCCTCGACTGAAGATTTTTCTGGTCGACTAGTAGTCGTTCATTTTAAGTTTTAGTCAACTATTAGTCATACGTTTATTAATAAACCATATAAATCACAATAATGAGCCTTTAATTGCCTACATACCCTAATAAGCCCTCAAGTACATGCAAAAAAGGCTTGCCACGGCACACCGGCAGATATAATCATGAATTTGTCAGGGAAAAACAGCAAGTAGACTGCATTAATGTTTTAATAATTTATTGTTAAACTAGTGCTTTCTTTGTTTTCGGCTCAAGATGAAGTCAGCAACACTGACTCGTCATCTCCGCAGTGGTGATGCGCCTGTATGCATGTTTCATACAGATTTCATAATCTAAAAATATTTGTTTTCTATTTGTTCATTTAAAAGTAGACATTTCACTCTTTATAGATATATTTTTCATGTCCGTAAGGCAAGTATACAAAGAGTTTCAAAGTTTCACACTCAAGTTAAGCACGTCCTGTTTTCTTTCATTATTTTACAAAAGCACATTTCGTTGTTGTTCTAAGCGCACACAAATAAACGTAGTCTTTACAAATTCGAAAGATGTATTACTTTTATCCATATTACCAAAAATGAGTATTTTAAGAGCAAGTGAGCGCACTGGCACCTCCATCTGTCATGCAGTAAGCGTGCTACTATTCAGCTACCACACTTCAAACAGACACTTGAATAGCGCACATTTTCTAGATTGAGCGGCCATGTAAAGCTGCTGTGTAAATCGGGCCACTGCCACGGCGTCACTAAAGTTTATTATTTACATGTGTTTTTAAGCCTTGTTAATTTAAAATTTGAAGCGATCACAGAGACACGTCTCTAACGGACACATAGCCTACAAAAGTATGTCAAAATACTCATCTTGACAATTAACTTTGTAGCTTTAACAATGAATAATCTATATTTAATCTATACAGTGGAGCGCAGATGCACTGATTGACCGGACATATTTCAACTGATCTCTGTTCCGGGCTTGCACACGAATTGCATGCAATTATTTTTCAAAATGTCATATGTGTGGAAATATTACGAACTCTTTAAACATCCGTTAACAGAATCCAGAGACGCTGAAGAAGAACGCTGAGAGGAAAAAATACTGTAGTAGGCAGAGCAAGATCAAGGTTCACAATGCGCGAAATATTGGAAATATTATCCTAAATACTGAAACGGGGGTTTATGTGAATGTATCTCTGAGGGGGACTAACCGTTTTAAGAAAAGTTTACATGGCGTTTTCTTTTCATTTGCCCATGTATGATGCATTTAAAGTAGCGAGACTGAGTTTGCGTTCTTTCTGCTGTTTTCCCCTAAAGCATCTTTCTATTAGTGATAAAATATTAAAAATAATTAAAGAATTTTTGAACAAACAAATAATGTTTGAACTTTATATTTGTTAGGCTAGTAGGTTTTGCTGTGGTATTGAAATTAGAATCGAGAATTTTACAATTTAATTGGTAAAATGTTGTTGTCACATAAGCTTATCTATTAAAATAAAAGATAACACGAGTCAAAAACAATGCTAACAGACACTATTTTTGTTTTTTTTTGTGGCAGGGTCAAAAAAAAAATCCTTAGCGTTGAGGGCTGATATATTTTAATTAGGTTGATATATTTAATTCTGTTCAATTTATTAAGCACACTTAACTTGCAATTTCAATTTGGACCAGTCTTTAAATATTCAAAAAGTAAACCTAGGTGTCTCTGAAGTACAAAAAAGTTTCCTATATTGATATTGTACATATCAAAATCTGAATTAGTCATAATTATTTTATTCCACATATGTTATTCTCTTTTATCTTAGTTCCTCTTTATCTAGCTGCCGTATGGAATAAGCTTGAATCCATGAGTTTACTCTTTAATTGTCTCCCCTAAGTAAACAATTGGTGAAGAACAATAAAGATTTTTAGTCTCTTGAAATTGGTTCAAAACAAGATTTTTGTTTCAAAGGATAGACAGAATTGTTTTATTGTTATACTGAAAGATTGTTGTTTGAAAAAAAAAAAAAAAAAAAAAAAAAAAAATGTAATTCTTCTGACATCCAGCCAGCAAAGTTCAAAACAGCGTGAAGTCTTCATTACAGCCATTTTTTAGTTTGTATGTAGCATTGTTATCCCCCTAGACAGCATGTGACTCTTCTCACATTTCCTGAAAGCACTAACTGGATCTGTCTGAAGGTGAAAAAATGTTGCATGATGCAACACAATCTATTAGCAGGTTATGTGTGGGATTTCGCCCAATGAGATTTCACAGTGGGTGGGGCTACACAGTGTGACGCCACATAAATAGAAACCGAGCAGCTGATCAAATTTTGTGGCACTTATCGCAGCCAGAGCTCATTTAGACATCGATATGAGCTACTAAATTACTTTAGCTGCATAATGAGATGTCATGACAATTGTTTGAATGTTTGTTTGTGCATCTTCACTTATGTCACATGTTGTTTAAAGTCTGTAAAAACTAGCTGACTAACAAGGGCATAGTAAATCAGATAATTAGCCTACGCTGTAGCCCTGAAATGCAGCAAGTAATGCAATTTGCTAACCCTTTTGTTTTTGTTTTGAAAATGAGTGTAATATAACAACGCTCTGACTCTGGTGTTCTTCATTAAAACTGGATTAAGATCAGCTCAGAAGGTGATATTGTGTGACACTGTGTGGCCTTCATTAGGACAGCATAATAACACTTTAATCCAAGGTTTACTTCTAACTTCCAAAAAAGCAGAAATGTGAGAGTCAGGAAAAATGGTTCTTATTTTGATAACAAAAGATAACTATTTAATTATTTTTGGACAATTAACATTTTAACACAAAAAATAAATTGTATTATGGATCATTAGATTTTAAGTTCTAAATGTTTTTATTTGATTTATATATATATATATATATATATATATATATATATAATATATATATATATATATATTGAGAAGGGGAGGTTAATATGACCAGGTTCTTTAAAGATTTCATGAGATTCACCCTGAGAGTCCTTGTCCTGAGCCTGAAGCCCTTTCTGTGTTCTTCTATCAGTATTCTGCTGCGCTCTTCAGACGCCATGTTGTGTGATGCATTAGTTTGGACTACCATCAGAGCTAGAGGATTTTTAACCAGCCGTTGTTGTCCTCTGGTCTCCTTGTTGTTGTGTTATGAACAGTGGCAGTAATTCCCTTATGGATTTGTGGAGATAGAGCTCTGCTGCAGAGGACAGGCTGTTCTCACAGTGCTGATGCATCTTCTGTCATTGTATCTAGAGATGTGTGTGGCTCTTTCAGGTGAAAGAATCAATCCAGTCTAAATATGGACACATTTCTATAACAGCAGACCTTGTAAGGAGATGCATGGCTTGTGTACAGATAGTCTTGGCTTAGATGGTTACTGCCAAAGAAGTCTTGATAGTTAAAGGAGAAGTTCACTTCCAGAACAAACATTTACAGATAACATACTCGCCCTGTTGTCATCCAAGATGTTCATGCCTTCAGTCATAAAGAAATTATGATTTTTGAGGAAAACATTTCAGGAATTATCTCCATATAGTGAACTTAAATGGTGCCCGTAAATTTGAACGTTTAAAATGCAGTTTAAATCCAGCTTCAAAAGGCTCTAAACAATCCTAGCTGAGGAAGAATGGTTTTATCTAGCGAAACGATTGGCCATTTTCAAAAAAAAAAAAAAAAAAATGCTTTTTAGCATTAACCACTTGCATTGCCTAGCTCTGTGACATGCATGTGTATTCTGTGTAATCCGGGTCAATACAGTTAAAGTTTGTTGAAAAACTTCCATCTCGTTTTCTCCTCCAACTTTAAAATCATCCTACATCGCTGCAGAAGTACCGACCCAGTGTTTACGAAGTAAACATGCAAAGAAGGTCAAACGTCATTTACAGAAAAAAGGTAAAACTGTGATGTAAGATGATTTTGAAGTTGGAGAAGAAAATGAGATGGAAGTTTTTCAACATACTCTCACTGGAAAATATAATTTTTCTTTTTAGAAAATGACTGATCATTTTTGCTAGATAAGACTCTTCTTCCTTGGCTGGGATTGTTTAGAGCCCTTTGAAGCTGCATTTAAATTACATTTTTGTTGTTCAAACTTGCAGGGACCATTGAAGTCCACTATATGGAGATAATTCCTGAAATGTTTTCCTCAAAAAACAATTTCTTTACAACTGAAGAAAGAACGAACGGGATAAGTACATTATCTGTAAATTTTTGTTCTGGAAATGAACAACTCCTTTAACCTGTTGATCTTCAATCCTCTATTTTTAACAAAACCTATGAAACTGGTTGTAGATCAAAACTCATTTATACTAGAGGCCTAATTTTGGTTTCTTTTAACAGATGACTATTAAAGTGAATTAGATTCTTGCTATTTAAACTAGTCAATGCATATGACAGATGCTTCAACTGGGATGAACAATTGTTCTTTTTTGAATCTGCTGGAGTCTGTCGTTTTTAATATTTGCCACTAGAATTGTAGCTTTATATGTTAAAATCACTTGTTTTTGGGTTTAACATAAACTTTCACCAGGGCTGTTATTGTTGGATATGTTAGTATTAAAGGATAAGTTCACTTCCAGAATAAAAATGTCATGATAATTTACTCACCCCAATGTGTTCCAAGATGTTCATGTGTTTCTATCGCAATTAAAGGGATAGTTAACCCAAAAATGAACATTTGATGTTTAACTGTTTGCCCCCAGGGCATCCAAGATGTAGGTGACTGTGTTTCTCATATAATGGCAGTCAGTGGCTGTAGAAACTTCAGTCAGTACTGAAGAAACAAAGTCACCTACATCTTGGATGCTCTGGGGGTAAGCAGATAAACATCAGATTTTCATTTCTGGGTGAACTATCCCTTTAATTTTTTTGAGAAAAACATTCCAGGATATTTCTCCATATAGTGGACTTCAGTGGTGGCCAACAGGTTGAAGGTCCAAATTGCAGTTTCACTGCAGCTTCAAAGGGCTCTAAACGATTCCAGCCGGGGAATAAGTGTCTTATCCAGTGAAACGATTGTTCATTTTCTTAAAACAATAAAAATGTATACTTTTTAAACCGCAAATGCTATTATTGCACAAGTCTGACCTCATGCATTACGTAATCATGTTGAAAAGGTCACACGTGACGTATGTGGAACTACCAACCCAGTGTTTACAAAGCGAACGTGCAAAGAAAGTCAAATGGTCTTTACCAAAAAAAAAGGTAAAACAACGATTTTTTTTTTTTTTTTGCCCTACCCTACCTTTTTGAACCAAAGTACACAGGTGAAGAACCTACCTCACGTGACCTTTCCAACATGATTACATAATGCGTAAGGTACAGCTAGTGCAAGATAAGCATTTGTGTTTAAAAAGTATATTTATTTTTATTTTTTTAGGAAATAACCAATAGTTTTGCTAGATAAGACCCTTATTCCTCGGCTGGGATCGTGTAGAGCCCTTTGAAGCTGCACTGAAACTGCAATTTGGACCTTCAATCTGCTGATTCCTATTGAAGTCCACTATATGGAGAAAATTTCTGAAACGCTTTCCTCAAAACCTTAACTTCTTTGTGACTGAAGACTGAAAGAACATCTTGGATGACATGGGGGTGAGTAAATTAGCAGGAAATTTTTATTCTGGAAGTGAACTGTTAGGAAACGTACAACTTCGAATAGTCAAGTTGCTCGATGTTCAATGTTCCGATTGGCTGCATTGTTTGTTGCTTTTAAATTGGTTCTTTTCAGTTCTAAATCAACATTTAAAGCATTCTTGCATCACATTCTTTCACTAATGATGTTCCTTCTTACCTGCAGCCCTCCACAAAGACATGGGCTCCTGCCGAGCGGCCACCATCACTGGCACCCTCTCCCGCATCTCTCTCAATGATGAGGAGGAAGAGAAAGGTCCCGAGGGGCTCAATTACTCCACGTTGCCTGGCAACATCATGTCTAAAGTGATCATCCAGCAGCCCTCTGGACTTCACATGTCCATGGGCGTGGGCGACCTGGGCGAGCAGTGTTTGGACAGCACGGCAGACATGCGGCGGACCGTATACCTGTGTACAGATGACACCACCAGGCAGAGCGAGCAGGAGCTGAGCGCCCACGACCTGAGCGGCCACCCCCAGCCGGGGCAGATGGAAACGGACTACATCGTCCTGCCTCGCGGTTCCGCGGCGGTGGTGTCGGGAGGCGGGTCTAGCAGCGTTCCCACCCTGCTGAAAGAGGACAGCAAGATGAGCATGACCATGGACTCTTTGTCGCACGACAGGTTGATGCATTACAAGATGGGCGCCGAGTTTAACCTCGGGCCCTCGGGGATGGAGCACATGGGAATGGAACAGCAGTATCCGGTACAAGCCGAACACATGCAGAATCTGCCCTTCGAGCCACGCACGGCTGTGAAGAACTTCCTGGCGGAAATGGAGGAGAGCGGAGGACTGTCTCGAAGCGAAACCGGTTCAACTATATCGATGAGCTCTTTAGAGGTGCGACTTTGAGTCTGGACTAGGGTGTAGACAGTTAGAAGTAAACTCTACACATGTACATTAACGCAGATGCTTTTACATAAACAAAGGTGATTTTACGCAACGCCCAACAAAATGTGTCAGAGCGTAATTCATAATGCAGTGCTACAAGTGTGTTAGGGACAGTTCACCCATAAATGAAAATTCCGTCATTAATTACTCAACCTCATGTCATTCCAAACTTGTAAGGCCTTTGTTTATCTTCGAAACACAAATTAAGAAATTTTGATTTTTAAGAAATTTTGAAATTTAAGAAATTAAGAAATTTTGATGAATTCCGAGAGCCTTTGACCCTGCTTAGACAGCAACGCAACTACCATCTTTAAGGCCTAGAAAGGTAGGAAGAATATTGGTAAAATAGTCCATGTGACATCAGTGGTTCAACTGTAATGTAGGGCTAGGCGATATGGCCAAAAAATAAAATCCCTTCTTTTTTTTTTTTAGAACTACAACGACATCTTGTACAAACTTGTCTTCTCCATATTATATGTTAAGAAATAATACGAGGAAAATGATTTAATAAAAAACTCAAAAGGCAGGGTAATTCAAATTCAAAATGACTGAAGGTGAAACACCAGTAGACTATTATTAACCATAAATGTTCTGTGAAAACAATGAACAGCAGCTTTCAGCCTGTCATCATGATGCAAACATGAAATATCAGACATACAGTAGTAGTTCTTCACAGGTTTTTTATTTGATTGCACTGCTTTTCTCCTTTTTTCTATGTAAGCATGGACGCATCTGACTGTTGCACTCACGTTTCTTGCAGCATCTCATGCATGCAACAGCATTCTAAAAACGTGGCGCTCATGTTAATAGAAGTTCACTCCCATCTCCTTGCATGTTTTTCCTATTCCACTGCCCGCATCACAACTTTGTCAACACAAAAGCGCATTCTGTGTATGAACACGTCACACGTAAGTGGTTAATCACGTGCGCCAACATGCAGCTGGATCATTCTTTTCTCTTTACCGTTATCATTGACATATTGTCAAAGTGTCTAATTCTAACATTTGTTAATATTTCTATTCAAAGTTAAAAAAAATAAATAAATCGTGGCAAAACATTACATTCAAATTAATCGATAAAATCTGAAAATTGCCCAATTCTACTGTAATGTTATGAAGCTATGAGATATCTTTTTGTGCACAAAGAAAACTAAAATAATGACGCAGAAGTCATTTTTGTTTTCTTTGCAAACAAAAAGTATTCTCGTAGCTTCATAAAATTAAGGTTGAACCTCTGATGTCACGTTGACTATTTTAACAATGTTCTTACTACCTTTCTGGGCCTAAAATATCTTAATTTGTGTTCCGAAGATAAACAAAGATAAATGAGGGTGAAAAATTAATGACAGAATTTTCATTTTTGGGTAGCAAAAGAAAGAAAACATATTGAAATTCAGTCTGCGAAAAATGTAAAAAGTAGCAACATATCTTTCTTTTTGACATACGTCGTCAACAGCCAGGTGGTTCTATCGAGGCAGAATTAAAAATTAGAGTATTAAAAACATTGTAAAAAAAGAAACACATGCACGGATGATTTTTCAATCTTTTCAAGATCAGAAACATGCACTTTCAAACGTTCAGTTCATGCCAACTTTAAAGGGATACTTCACTCCAAAAACAAAAATCATCCCTCATGTTGTTCCAAGTCTGTATGACTGACTTTTTAAAGAATGCAAAAGATGTTTTGAAAAGTGTTTTTCATACATCAACTTTTATGACAGCGTCTTCTTTTGTGGTAAATACGCCCAACGAGACCGAACCAGTCAAGTGTTTGTGCCTGCGTTTGCGTACATGTTGTAGCTTGGCCTTAAAGATCATTGCAGAGGCATTGTAAGACATTTCAACCTCTCATCATTACTGAAATTTTGAAAAGCACCGGTATCGACCGGCTGCCTTGAGGGGAAAATCCATTTGAACGTGATCCATTTTCTGCCAGGAGCCTTAAGGCATACAAGACTAGCTCTGATACGCAAGAAACATTCTTGCTCATACGTTTTATAGAGATGGGGCCAAATTTCACATTTCAGCAGATTATTTCTGTAGGTTTCATAATATCTAACCACACTGTTTTTTGTCTTTCTGTCTTGGTTCTACAGAGAAGAAAGTCGAGGTACCAGGATCTAGACTTCGAGGTGAGCGAACCCTTCGCTTGGCGAAGTGCATGCGTCAGGCCTTTGTTGCGTTTGTGTTTCGCCCCTTTAATTTACAACTACTTTGTGTAGCACTTAAGCTTATTGGAGTAGCATGTCTTGACACAACTGCGATTTATGAAGCGTTGTGTGGTTTAGCGTAAAAGCGATGCCGTCAGCCACCACATATTCCCATTTTATCCTTTTACATCCCCTGACTTCAAGCTGAAAATCAAAAAATAGCCTGTATATTTTCACTTTTTTAAGGTCACTTGCAGAATCCCCCAGAGCGTTTCAGCCCTTTACCAAAAAATGAAATTGAATGTCAAGTGCTACCACTGACCCTTCATATATGCCAGTGCCGTTTGTCATAACCTTGTCATAGCATTCAGCCAAATTTGCAGGGTGAGCACGGCGTTTTTCTACGGTGATAAATTCTTTGAAAGTAGCCAGGTTTTTTCCTGTTGCAAAGTTCTGGTTCTCAGCTTGACTGAACTCCAAATCCCACCCCCCTACCCCCTTCCCTCCCCTCCCCTCCCCTCCCACCCTTGCCATTACAGAAAGTCATGCACACCAGGAAAAGGCATATGGAGCTGTTCCAGGAACTCAATCAGAAATTTCAAACCCTGGACCGATTTCGAGACATACCAAATATGGGCGGCATGGTGAGTAACAGGAAACGGGGTTCAGTGTGTCTCATTACCGAGTACCGGGGGGTGCCGCGTTGTCTATGTTTAGCTGTGTCTTCTGCTGGCGCCCCAACTTTGCGCACAGGAAGTGACTGACTGAAGGAATTAATAGTTATCCACCCAGCGTATTCATGTGGAAAAATAGCACACCCGCCTGCTCCGGGGTGGGAAGAGGAGGTATTAGGAGATGGAGAGGAAGAGCGACTGAGCCGTCATTGCGATCCATGCTCATGCACTCATTCAAACGCAAGGCCGTGCGCTGCTAACATGCTTATTATTTCCTTTTCTATTGGCTAATCGCTGCTTGGCGAATGCACGGGACAAAAACCACTCGATTCGCTTCAGATATCGGAGAGGTTTCTCTGTGCTTTCCGCAGTGCGCTGCATCAATTATCTGTAATTGTAAGGCCGCTGGGATTGTTTGATTGGAGCAGGCCAATTGCGACACAAATCGCATCATCCAGCACCACGCAGCAGAGGAACGTTCAGTGTCATTTTGCGTCCAGCCGACTGGCACTGGGAGGTTCGCTCTGATAATCAATTTAGAGATTTTTAGATGTGTTTTTTTAATTAGCTCAGCCTCAGTGGCCTAAAATTCATCTCCTGTTAGCATGCATTTTCACTGATTGGATCACAGCTCTCAAAGCACTCTAGGCGCAGTGATCGGATCACTGAAAATGTATTCTATTTGATGCAGGTGTAAACGTTAATGTGGTCTTGCCATGATTTAATGATTTATTCCACTTTAGACTGTTAATCCAATGTAGATTCACATGGAAACTTGTAATTAGCATTCCTTGCTCTAAGAATGTTTCTAAAGTAGGAAATGGGACTGAATGCCATTTTTAAGCACTCACTATAATGGAAAGCATTTTGATTTATCCTTCAATGTACAATAAATGATGGAAATTTTTCTTTAATGCAACCTCTAATCTAGTATGTAAGTGTCATTTCCATATTGTGCCGCTAAGTGCAATCCGATGCAAGAGTCCAGATACGAAATGCACGGCTAACACTTTACAACAAGGCGCTATGTTTTAACATTACCTAATGCATTCATGAACTAACAATGAAATAGTCCTCTACTGCATTTATTAATTTATGGCTAATGCTAATTTATACCTTTCAAGTCGTATAAATTAGCATTAATGTATCATGAAAGAATATGAATTGCTAATAATAGTATATTAATTCATTAACCCAAAACTAAGAAATGGTGTAAAATGGTTGATTCTTAATTTAAGAATCCTAATGCATTAGCTAACGTTCTCACATATTGTACCGTGTTAGCTGTGCGCGTTTATGTCAGGTATAGTCGTAGCAGCTGGCGATGTGTCCCTTTGGCCACGTTACTCCCTTTTACCCACGTTCAATCAGACTGCAGAACTTTGCCATTCACTGCCTGTTGCTTAGTAACCACTGGAAGAAATGATTCTGTTTTTATTCCCTTGAAAACTCTGAGATGTTCCTGAATCTGGAAACACTCCAAACATGCTGTTAGGTCAAACACTTTGATTTTTAGGCACTGGATGTGTATGTGCAGCAGCCTCAAAAACGTTTTGGGGACTCAAATGTATGAATGTCATTGTGTTAAAGAGATAGTTCACCTAAAAAAAAATGAAAATTCTGTCATTAATTACTCACCCTCATGTTGTTTCAAACCTATAAGACCTTTACCTTCGGAACACAAGTTTAGATATTTTTGACTCTACATGTGAGTGTGTCAAAGACTGAAATGGGAAAAAATGAAATTGTTGAATGAAGTCATTATTTTTTGTTTTCTTTGTGCACAAAAAGTCAAAGTCAAGATTTTTAATGTTTTTTAAAGAATTCTCTTCTGCTCACCAAGCCTGCAATTATTTGATCCAAAATACAGCCAAAGCAGTAATATGGTGAAATATTTTTTTAGTATTTAAAGTAACTACTTTCTATTTTAATATATTTTATGTAATTTATTCCTGTGATCAAAGCTAAGTTTTCTCCAGTTTTACTCCAGTCTTCAGTGTCACCTTCAGAAATCATTCTAATATGCTGATTTGCTGTTTCGGAAACATTTATTATTATTATTATTATTATTATTATTATCAATATTTTAAACAGTTGAGTATATTTTTTTCAGGATTCTTTGATGAATAGAAAGATCCAAAGATAAGCATTTATCTGAAATAAAAAGCTTTTGTAACATTATACACCACACCATTCAAAAGCTTGGAGTCAGTATAATTTTTATTTTTTTAGGAAATAAAACTTATTTAGCAAGGATGCTTTAAATTGATTAGAAGTGATGATAAAGACATTTATAATGTTACAAAACATTTATATTTTAGATAAATGCTGTTCTTCTGAAATTTCTATTTAAAGAAACCTGAAAAAAATGTTTTCAACATGATAATAATAAATGGTTCTTGAGGAGAAAATCAGAATATTAGATTGATTTCTAAAGGACCATGTGACTGGAGCAATGATTCAGCTAAAAATTCAGCTTTGAAATCACAGGAATAAATTACATATTAGAATATGTTCAAATAGAAAACAGCTTGGTGAGCAGTTAAAAAAAAAAAAAAAAAAAAAAAAAAAATTAAAACTCTTACTGTTCAAAAACTTTTGACTGGTAGTGTAGCTTCATAAAATAACTGTTGTCACATGGACTATTTTTTATCAATGTCCTTACTACCTTTCTGGGCTTTGAACATGGTAGTTGCATTGCTGTCTATGAAGGTTCAGAAAGCTCTCGGATATTATCAGAAATATCTTCATCTGTGTTCCGAAGATGAACAAAGGTCTTACAGGTTTGGAACAACATGAGGATTTTTGGGGGAAGTATCACTTTAATTGACAAAATATCAATCCAAATGACATAACGTATATTTTTAAGAAAGGCCGCACCTACGCTGCATCCTTTGGTTTGATATTTTTTCCCTAATGGGGTGACTTTCATACAGCGTCCAAATATTTTTAGGGCCGCTGTGAGAGAACATGAATTAAAGCTTGATGATTCATGTCCACGTGAACCTTACAACGTCTGACAGTATCATAAAACGAGGCTCTATAATGAGAAACCACATCGAGAATGTGTCAGAAATGCAGTGTTTCTAACACGGCGGCTTCTCGTCCTTTTCCGTAGGACAAGGCAATGCCAAACAAGAACCCCTGGGAGAGCTTCAACCCGGCAAGTGAATATCAGAACTACGCCACAATGAATGTACTAGAATCAGACACAAAGAACTCTCTGGAGATGACTAACGCTGAGTGGGAAAAGTGTGTCAGCCTCCCTTTGGACGTCCAGGAGGGAGACTTTCAGACAGAAGTCTGAGGAATAACGAAGCGTTAGCAGGGACGCGGACGAAGGCGGACATATTTTGCACTGAACAAAAAACGCGGAAGACTTCTCATGCAGCCTTGGGAAAGACATATCTGGATTCTAGGAGTATAGCAGGGACAATATGTGCCAATAAGATTTTAAAACAGTGAAGGAAGGACAGACGGATAAAAAGACGTTAGAAAAAGACAAAAAACATCTGTGTTATCTTTTTTTTTTTTTTGTATTCTCACTCGTGTATTTAGTGGGGGGCAGACATGTACAATATCGAACATCATGTGTTTCAAAAGTAACCAGTTGGAAAATAATCGATTCCAAAAGCGTTATGAGGCCTCGGCGAGAAAAACGACACGACATGACGTGACGTCCACCCACGAGCGGCGGCGGCGGTGGCTGGGTTCGGTTTTTTGTTCGGCGGGAGACGAGCCCAGGAACACAATGTATATACTTGCGCAGGTTTTTAAAAAGTTTATAACAAGTCCGTTTGGCCATTACTACACTTTTTACTTTATAATATGAAAAGACAAAACTATTCAGAGGCAAAGAGGATTTTTTTCTGTCATTTAAAAATGAATGTTTGTCAAGCTACATTCTTCATTGCTTTAAATGCAATAAAGGTAATACTCACTTTTTTATGAATAATATATTTCAAAACTTTAATACTGCAGAATCTGCCTGGAAGCTCAGTAAAGCTCTCTCATCTGCAGCCCTGTATAAAATATTTAAAAATCAAAAATGTTGTATGGTGTAAATAAAACTTTTGTCTACATATGTTTTACTTGTGCCAAGTTTATTTTAATGACAAAAGAGAAAATGCCAACTTGATGAGAGAGTTCTAGCGAAAAATGTTAACATTTGAAAAAGGAATGTAAATAAAAGAGGAAATATGTTCGTACTGCTTCAGAGAACTTGTCCACTTACTCCTGTGTTGGCTGCGTGTCTCTTTTCTGGACGCACCGATCCCTGCGGACGTCCTCTCGTTTTCAAGGTCCAGCTGAAAAACGCTCTGGGGTGACGTGTCGGACCTAAAGGCAAATAACAACAGGGTATTTTTATCAGCCATTAGCGGAAAGGAGGAGACGTGTTTGGCGCTGGCTATTAAAAATAGCACAGCGGAGCTAAGATTAACAGGAAGCGTAGTCACTTCAGGGTAACGGCGCGTCACATATGGCGCACCTTATGTGCAATTACACCATCAGCTGAGGAACTGACAGGATAGTTCTTTGAGTTTAAAGGCAAACCTGCTATATCTTTACCATGAGGCTGATAGTGTTCATTTATCAGTAAGTTTTATTTGTATAACAGTCGAAGAGAGGTTGTTTCCCGCTGAAAGTAGAGCTCACTCGAAACCCAAATACAGAAAAAGACCGTGCTGTCACGTACCGCTGCTACTTTTAGACCTGCGGCTCCGGATGACGTCAGGAGCATTTGTTTAGCGCTGTAACTCATCCTCAACATTTACCGTTTTAGAAATCTGGTGTGTCATTATGCATTTCACACAATGAGACTGTGTCTACAGACTCGTGTCGTGACTCACACACCTTGTCAGTCACGGAGGCCGTGATTCAGGCCCGTCAAGCCGGACCTCAACAATACAATGCTGGAGATAATTGTGGAGCTCGCTGGGATTAGGTTTAATACTTTTGCCAGATACGACAGATGGGACGGTAAAAGCAGTCCAAAAGGGATTATTTTCCTAAACTTAAGATTATATTCTGATATGGGTCTCAAGTGACGTTATCTCACGTTGATGTGCATTCAAATCACACATTTAATTCCAGATTCATCCTCCACTCTATTAAAGTGACTTTTCCATGTAGAAAGGAGTTGGTGGTTTATACACTGGCAGACAGAAGTTTGAAATAATTATGATTTTTTTCTAAAGAAGTCTCTTATTCTTACCAACGCCGCATTTATTGGATTAAAAAAAAAAAAAAAAGAAAAAAAAAACAGTAATATTGTGAAACTTATTATTACAATTAATTTAAATTAGTGTTTTCTATTTGAATATTTTTTAAAATGCTGTTTATTGGTGTGATGCAAAGATGATACTTAAAAATTCTAACTCTAATATGCTAATTTGCACCTTAAGAATATATATATTTATGAACGCTCTCAACACATATTATACATCCATCAAATACTTTTTCTTCAAACTCGCTAAAATACCAGCCTCAGCCCAATCAGAAGTACCGGTAATTACATAGAAACCTATACATCTGAGCCTCATAAAAATGCATTTTTTAAAGAAAGACGTCAGATGGATTTAGCTGGTTTTGCATCTGAACTCTTATATATATATATATTATTATTATAAATGTTGAAAAGTTTTGTTGCCCAATATTTTTTGTGGAATGGGTCTTTATAAATTTGGGGTAAGTATGATTTGGAAAAAATAATAATAATAATAATACTTTTTATTATTTATCAAGGTTGCGTTAATTTGATTGAAAGTAATAGTAAAGAAAGACATTTATAATGTTTCAAAAAATATTCACTACCTGTCAAAAGTCTTTGAACAGTAGGATTTTTTGTTTTTTTTTTAAAGAAGCCTCTTCTGCTCACAAAGTCTGCATTTATTTGATCCAAAGTACAGCAAAAACAGTACAATTTTGAAATATTTTTACTATTTAAAATAACTGGCCTCTATTTGAATATATTTAAAAAATTTATTTATTCCTGTGATTTCAAAGCTGAATTTTTAGCATCATTACTCCAATCATGTGATCCAGATCATTCTAATATTCTAATTTGCTGCTCAAAAAACATTTATTATTATTATTATTACTATTATTATTGTTGTTGTTGTTGTTGTTGAAAACAGCCGAGTAGAATTATTTTCAGGCTTCTTCGATGAATAGAAAGTTCAGAAGAACAGCATTTATCTGTAATCTTTTGTATCATTATAAATGTCATTATCACTTTGTATCAATTTAAAGTATTCTTGCTAAATGAAAGTATTAATTTCTATATTTTTAAAATTTCTATCTATTAATTTTCCCCCCCAAAAAATAAATTTAATTAAATACTGAAATAGAAATCTTTTGTAACAGTACAAATGTCTTTAGCATCACTTTTCATCAATTTAAAGCAAAATAAATAATTTAATAAGTAAAATTACTCAACTGTTTAAAATATTGATAATAATAATAATAATAATAATAATAATAATAATAATAATGTTTCTTGAACAGCATATTAGAATGATTTCTGAAGAATAATGTGACACTGAAGACTGAAAATTGATAATGATAATGAAAATTGGTAATAATGCTGAAAATTTAGTTTTGATCACAGGAATAAATTACATTTTAAAATATATTCAAATAAAAAGCATTTATTTTAAATTGTAAAAATATTTCCCAATATTACTGCTTTTGCTGTATTTTGGATTAAAAAAAAAAAAAAAAAACTCAGGCTTGGTGATAATAGTAAAAAACATTATTAATAATTGTGCACCAAATCTTCAAAATGATTTCTTAAGGATCATGTGACACTGAAGACTGGAGTAATAATGCTGAAAATTCAGCTTTGCATCACAGGAATAAATGACATTTTAAAAATATATTCACATAGAAAAGAGTTATTTTAAATTTAAGTAATATTTCATAATTTTACTGGTTTTACTGTATTTTTTGATCAAAGAAATGCAGCCTTTCAAAACCATTTAAAAATCTTAATTTCCTCAAAGTTTTGGCCATCAGTGTAAATGTGACAGCATACGACAGAAAACTGAACTTTGCAAAGTTTAGATGACTCACTCAGGAACTTACTCAAAGTAATGTAATTAAGAATCAATTTGTTAGTTGTCACCGTACACAGCGTGAAAAACAACTCAACGTGCTCGTGTAAGGCGATTTGTTAGTTTAACTTTGGAGAAGATTGCAATCTAATGATGCATATTAACAGACAAAGCATTCATTAGTGCACAAATGTTGACCTCGGAGGTCAGAAAACACAGTAATGAGATGTGGAGGAAGAGGCGGGCAGTACTGACATTGACTGGAGATGTCACCGTATTAAAAATAATAAAGCGCATGAGACAAGCCCATTATGACAGCGACCGACCACGGATCCCAGGCCTCGTTCTCCATTCTCCACGGCTCCAAATGAAAATACGTTTGTCCTCCTCTGTACTTCAATGTGCAAATCAAAATGTCAAATCCATCACATTACAGGCCGGCGGGAAATCACAGCAAATGAAATTCAGCAGACACACAGTGAGCGGGCCCTGGTGGGTGCTTGTGAGTCCGGCAGGGGACACATGGAGAGGTGGATCAGACTCATCTCTGACAGACAAGCAGGAAAGGGAATTGTAGCGTATGTCAACACAGACTCTGTATTCTCACTTGTGCTCAGATTACAACTTCCATTCATGATCAGAAGGGACCGCTGTCAGTGTGAACAAGCAAAACAATGTCTAATGGAGCATTCGATGCTATTTTGTAATTGCTGTTGTGTCACACATTCCACAAGCCAGATTATTTTATTGGAAAAGTTAGGAAATGAACTTCTAAGC
>CM070019.1:28182421-28294921 GCA_036247105.1 Cirrhinus mrigala
GGTCTTCGTGACACTCATGACAATCGGGACAATGATACCCTATTAGACTATCTTAGACCTTCTATTTTAATTATTCATAATTCCTGGTAGAATTGCATGATACTGGGGGGAAAAAAACTGGCATAGCGATATTGTGATATGAAAAAATATTAAAATGTATTTATTTATTTATTTTAATTTAAAATGGTTCTATTTAAATGAGTTTTTTTTTTTTTTTTTTGCTAAAATGATACGGGTGATTTGTAGGCTTATTGTAAAAAAACAAACAAAAAAAAAAATAAAAAACTTTTTACTCTGAGGATATTTGTGTGTGTTTAAAAACAAACAAACAAATGAACCAAAAAAAAATGAAATGAACCATCATTTTACAGCTGAATTATTTGGGAAAAACTAAATTTGGGTGTTCACCCATGGGTATTTTCTTTACAAGAACCAAAATGAAACCTTTTTCAGTAACTACAAAGCAAAAAAAAAAAAAAAAAAAAAAAATTCAATAAGAAATAAGAAAATATATTGTAAAATAAGAAAATATTGAATAAAATAATAAGAAATGTATTTAAAAAAAGAAATATATTATCAAAACACAATTGTACTGTAAAATATTTTACCATTATTTTTAAATATTTTAAATGTAGTATTTAATTAAAAAAAATACAAATATTTTATAGTATAACTTTACAATATAATACTTACACTTTAATTTCTCTATTTTCTAAGCATCAAGCTTTTTTTTAGGGAGACTACTGGAGAATTAATACATGTGCTGCAGGTGAAGTGTGGCACTATGTTCATATGCACACGTAACCCTGGACAACAAACCAGTCATAAGGGTCAATTTTTTTAAATTGTGATTTATACATCATCTGAAAGCATAAATAAGCTTTCCACTGATGTATGGTTTGTTAGGATAGGACAATATTTGGCTATTTGAAAATCTGGAATCTAAATATTGAGAAAATTGCCTTAAGGTTGTTCAAATTAAGTTCTTAGCAATGCATATTACTAATCAAAAAGTTTTGATATATTTACAGTAAGAAATTTACAAAACATCTAGATGGAACATGATCTTTACTTATGATAATGATTTTTGACATAAAAGAAAAATAAATATTGTGCCTGTGCTACTTACGATTGGTTTTTTGGTCCAGGGTCACATATGTGTTTTTTAGCAACCGATCGGTTTGGGAGTATCTTTGTTTTCAGCATCTAAGTTCACAGTAAATGAGCCAAGCCACTCCAAGACATATATATACAGTATCATGAGCTGCATGTGTGTAAATAAACCCAGTGCCATGCTTCATCTGAAAACCCACAGCACACATATTTAAATAAATTGCAGTATTAGTCATCTGACAATCGTGCTAAGCCATTTTGCGATATCAATTTTATTAGATTTTATTTTTGGAATGGCATTAGGCTAAGTGCAGATAATTTTACCCTCTTCTTAAAAAAAACTCATGAGATTTCTTTTTGCATTTCATCCTCATACTGATTGAAACTGTCTGTGCTTGAGCCTAATATTGCATACAATGGCCTTTCTGCCTTTTATGTCCCAAATTATATTTATTTCCCCATCCATCAAGTCTATTATTTAAATAGCTGGTGGAGGAGTGCATTTCTCTCTGGGGCTTCCTGCCTCTTTCTATCTGACGCTACAACACAAACGTCCTGCTCAATGCAGATTCGCAACAGCGTCCAGGTTGTGTGTATTAGATGTGAGAATATAGAGAGAATAAATGGATAGAATAATTAAAAATTAAGGAAATTTGTCATTCAAGACATTCTGACGGACAGTCGTAATGCCCGTCATTTTAATTTTCATATTTTAATTATAATAAAATGTAGTTGTTTTTATTTATTTTTTTCCACAGTTTCAATTTTAATTATGAACCTACAGGACGATAAAGGCTTATGCATTTATTTTGAAGAGAACAGATGAACAGATAACACTGTGTAACTTTTCACTTTTCCATTTTAATAGATTCTCATTTTTATGAACCAATCTCGATTCGTAAATCCCAATCGATCTTTTGGTCTATGCTGTTTTCAGTTGATGAATGAACAGCACATAGTGCGCCTCCCATTCAATAAATCACAATAAGCTAAGCTTTGTGTTAGTTTTGATATGAAACAAAATCTCACATTTCAAATTCTGTCCATTTCATTAGGAAATTCAAGCAATAAATACCAGTTTTGCGCTCTTTAATGAGGCGTGATAGATTGTTGTAGCTTCTGTGTACTCGTCTGTGCATAATCAAACGCATAGCTAAAGATTAGTGACAGTTTCGTCTTTGTTCTGGATGCATTGCTCTGCTGCTACACTGGAGCGCACTCCCCACCAACTGGACAGGGGTGGAAATTACAGTTAGAAGTTACAATAGATCACCATCAGTGTAATCTGTCAAAGTGACGGACGGCCTTCAGATTTTTCTGTCAATGATAAAAAAAAACTCCGTCAATGACAGAAAAATTTTGGTTAACGCAACCTCTGATCATATCATATACAAATACAAACACAAACTTAAAGGTCTTAACAGCAACCCGTCAAAATAAAAGTTCGGTTTAACTTGAAGAATCTATGATAGAAATATATTACTTGATGTAATTATAGTACTACTACTAATAAAATGGCTACAACATTATTTTTTAAGGAATATTTTCCAGAAAAAACTAGTAACATGTTCAGAAAATGAACATGATACAGTATTTCTAAATTAATGAGTGAATGAATAAATAAATAAATGATTTATTTATTTTTATTTATTTATTTATTTATTTTAATAATGTGATCCAGAAAATTAGTGGATAACAGATAAAAATTTGAGAAAAAAAAAATTTGAGAAAAAAATAAAATGTGTTTAATAGGGCCTTAAAAATGTAATCTTTGTTAAACTTTTAGTAAACTGCTGTTAAATTGTGTACGTTTCATGATTTCAATTGATTAGACATGCTTTTTCATTGCTATTTTCTAATTTAACCATTAAAACAGAGTCTAGAAAAATTAAAATGGAAAAAAAAAGAATTTTGAAAATAAATGAATAAGTAAATAAATAAAACTAATTTTTATAAGGCCCTAAATATAATTTAATTAAATTATTTTGTTTAATTAAATTTTTTTTTTTTTTTTTAGGGATGCACAATATTATAGGACTGACAGATCGACCGGAGTTTCAGTTCTATAGGGGGCGCTGTTGAACTACTTCTAATAAAAATGAAAGTAAAATACACAAATAACATTTAGCCGGTGTTAAATAAAGCAGCAACTGATGTCATAAATTCATGAGTATGTTTTGATTTAAAGGTGCGCGAAAGATGCACGAAAAAAAAGATTATATATATATATATAAATAAATAAATAAAAATCACAAACATGACAATTAAATAATTTTATATACACTGATTTATTCATTAATATGTAATATGTTACAGTTTTTTTTTAAACAAATTATGAGCTCTAAAAGATTTTCAGAATTTTTACAACTTTGCTTTAGACTAGTGGTTTTCAAACCGGTCCTGGAAGCACCCCTGCCCTGCACATTTTGTATGTCTCCCTCATCTAACACACCTGATTCAGCTCATTAGCTCGTTAGTAGAGGCTGCACAACATGAAATGGGTGTTTCTGATAAGAGAGACATACAAAATGTGCAGGGCGGGGGTGCTTCCAGGACAGGTTTGAAAACCACTGCTTTAGACCATCTACAAATGCTAAATCTTAAAATAAAATATTAAGGTTACCAATGCATCTTTCTAGGGAAGAAAAAAAAAATTAAAAAATAAATAAATAAATAAAAATCAAATCAAATCAAATAAAAAAAATAAATAAACAAATACAGAGATTGAAATATTATATATATATATATATATATATATATATATATATATATATATATATATATATATATATATATATATATATTAGTTTATTTATAGTTATTTTCAAAGCTTCAATGAACTGTCATAATAAAAGAACTTATTGTTTATTTAATTCTAACAAATACTTTTTTGTTAAAAACAAATCAAAATTTAAAACAATTTGCTAATTTCCACACAGAAGAGACTTGATGTTGTTTCCAAACAAAAGGAAACATATCGGTATCTGCATCGCCTATCGACCAAAATTAGGTGAAAAATATCGGCATATCAGATACCAGCAAAAAATCCAATATCGTGCATCCCTATTTTTTTTCCTTTTTTTGCCTTAATTATTCTTTTAAGACGCTTCAAAATATTATTGCGTGTCATCTTGGTTATTCAAAGCTCCAATTTCAATGTTTTAACATTCCTGGGGATATTTATCATTCTGAGATTTCTTGAGTTGGAAGTTTTGCAGCACCAGAGTGCAGATATGACAGTGGATTTTGTCATTTATGGACCTTAGAGTATATTACAGCAGATCATACGCTTGATACAGACAAATGTTTAACCGTAAAGTCTGAGCCTTCCTATGAGACTTCCAGCATCCATAAAAGAGAAAGAGCAGAGCAGAGATGTTAGAGGAAAGTCCCTTTGTAACTATCAGTTTGTGCTGAAACAGATCATGTTAACAGCTCGACTAGACAGACCCGAATGTTTTTCAATGGGAGCGTTTGTAGCGACTCCCATTGGATAAAGGGCAGAGAGGTTAACATGCCGAGAGAGCCGAGAGCAGAGCACAAGAACAAACAAGCACTAACACACACAGGCATATTACTACAGCACTGACTCCTTGAGGACTGACCTCCATTAAACAACATGTCTAACTACACATACAAGCAGTGCTTATAAAACACACTATTACCTGTGCAGTGACACCTACACAAACTGAGTAAAACAACACATATAGAATCAGCCATTTAACGACTACTCTGATATCGGTACCTTTGTGTAAGTAGGTTACACTTAAAAGTTTCTGTTAATGTTTCTGAAAATCTCATATGGCCACTAATGCCACATTTTGTAAAAAAAAAAAAAAAAAAAATGGTAAAAATATTGTGAAATATTTGTACAAAATAAAATTATGTTTTGTATTTTATTACAATTATTAATTATTTCTGTGTTGGCAAAGATAAATTTTCAGCAGTGTCTTCAGTGGCATATAATCTTTCAGAAACCTTTTTTTTTCTTGCTTTTCAGAAATGTCATTATCAATACTAATATTTATATTGTGTAAACTGTCTTTTTTTCAGGATTGTTTAATGATAATTTATTTTTTTAAAAATAATAATTATATATATACAGGGGTTGGACAATGAAACTGAAACACCTGGTTTTAGATCACAATTAGTATGATATTGGGCCTCCTTTTGCAGCCAATACAACATCATTTCATCGTGGGAGTGACAAAAACAAGTCCTGCAAAGCAGCCAGAGGGATTTTGAGCCATTTTCCTCTTGCAGAACAGTGGCCAGGTCACTATGTGATGCTGATGTGGGAAAACGTTTCCTGACTCGCTCCTCCAAAACACCCCAAAGTGGCTCAATAATATTCAGATCTGGTGACTATGCAGGCCATGGGAGATGTTCAACTTAATTTTCATGTTCATTAAACCAGTCTGTCACCAGTCTTGCTGTGTGTATTGGTGCATTATTATCCTGATACAGAGCACTACCTTCAAGGTACAATGTTTGAACCATTGGGTGCACATAATGAAACTTTACACTCTGCTCTAACTGGTGTAATGTACAGTAAGTGAAGATTGGGCACCAGACAGCGCAAATATAGCCATGAAACCTCCAATACTATATTGGCGAGTGTTTCAGTTTCATTGTCCAACCCCTGTATATATATATATATATATATATACACACACACACACATTAAATATTTTAGAATATTATTATTATTTAAAAAAAACTTGACCCTCTAACACAAGCACTCTCTTTTCTATTTCTATTCCATCTACTTTTTATTAAAAAAAAAAAAAAATTATATCATATCATATATACCATTATTTAAAAAAACAAACTTGACCCTCTAACACTAGCACTCTCTATTATATTTCTATTCTATCTACTTCTATACTACTTCTACCATTTAAAAAAAATATTATATTATTGTATATATTATATCATATTATATTACATAAAAACATTACCTCTATTACTCTCTATTCTATTTCAATTATATCTACTTTTGATTAAAAAATAAATATTATATTATATTAAATTATATTTAAAAAAAATACATTAAAAAGCACCCTCTAACACTAGCACTCTTTATTCTATTTCTATTATATTTACTTTTTATTTGGTAAAAAAAAAAAAATTGCTCCATGTACTATGTTAGACTATCCGGGACTTGTCACAGCACTTACATATTGTTGCTCTTTTGTCAGTAAATAATTATATCTACTAAATTATTAAATGTAACTACAAAGCTGTACAAATAATATTTCCAAATCATTAACACTCATCCATCAGGCTTGAAAATCACTGTTTAAAGAACGGAAACACACAAAACCAAAGAGTACATGACGAACAATTGTCAACCTATAAAATATTAGGATTAAAATGAAAAATCCAGAGGGAATAGTAAAAGTCCGTGTTTCAATGTTATGTGCATTTCAATCTGTCTTCTGTCTTCGGAGTGTTTTATTGCATCAGCGATGTTCAGCAGGACGATTCTCTTCAGAGCCGCTGACAGTGATGCCTTCTGATGTCTGTCAAAGGAACCATCACCTAAATGCTCTTTCAGTGGCAAAGGAAATCCTCCTTACTGCCCATCTGTCGCTGACACAAAATGATGGGTGCATGATTCTGATACATGTATATAGAGCCCTGTATTTAGATGTGTATATAACTCAGCAGGAAGATTTAAAAGTTATCTTGACTATTTATATGCAAAGTGCAAGATCACAAAAAAGTGTGATGTCTCCAGATGAATGAACTGCATTTTCAATAATGTAATTCAATCTCCTCAAATCAATACTGCTTTATGCAGCCACTTTGTATGAACGCAAGGCAAACAAGAACTCCAGCGGGAGTGTGTGATTGTGAACTTTACCTTCAATCTAACAGCACTCTCTTTGTGAGTCACTTTCAACAGTAAATCAGTCAGAGGCTCCAGAACGGCTTTTAAAGTATTGTCTGGAAAATCCTCCTGACCCAGAAGAATGCCTTATATCTTGGGTCTAAAGCACCCACCCCATGAGAAAGATGTTTTTTACGCCTTTTGGAAGAAGAGTATATATTCCATTTAAAGATGAATGAAGAGAATGGATAAGAAACCATGCCTGTCTCATCACTTCCTGCATTTTTAAAGATCACTGCATGTTTCAAAGCAAATGTGGCTTTAGCATCATTCTTTTTAAACAAAAAAATAATAATTTGAAGATTAAAAAAAGATGTATTTCTCATGACCTTAAAACCTCCCCCTCTCTCAAACTGGCCATAAAGTACTTTTTAAAAGTACAAAATAAAAAAAAAAATTACATGCAATTTGTATGATGCCTCTTTTATTTTGTATTATTAATTATAGTTATTAACATCTTGCATATTATGTAATATTAAAATACTGTAGAAAAAAAAAACAAAAAAACAGTAACATTGTGAAATGTCATATAATTTAAAAGAACTTTTAAGAACTTATTTTCTATTTCAAAACATGTTTACATGTAATTTATTCCTGTGATGCGTATACATATACACACACTACTAGTCAAAAGTGTTTGGACAGTAAGATTTATAATGTTTTTTTTTAAAGAATTCTCTTCTGCTCCTTTGGTCTTCTGCTCATTTGCCTGGATTTGTTTGATCCAAAGTACACCAAAAACAGTAAAAATAATATATATATATATATATATAAAAGTTAGGACACCCTATTGAATTTCATGGTTTTCTGTATCAGGACATAAAAAATTCTCTGGTCCTTGGCAGGTCTTAAAATTTGGAAAATAAATCCTCAGATAAACATCATCACATGACATATTGCACAGTGTCATTATTTATTTAAGAAAAATACAGCCAAGAGGGAAAGACCATGTGTGACAAAGTTAGGACACCCTATGAGTCAGTCAACTGCCTGTAGATCCACTTTTAGCAGCAATAACTTGAAGCATTCATTTTCTGTGTGACTTCATCAGTCTCTCACATCATTCTGGAGGAATTTGGACCACTCTTCTTTTCAACGTTGCTCCAGTTTATTGAGGTTTGTGGGCATTTGCTTATGCACAGCTCTCACCACAGCATTTGAGTCAGGATGAGCTCTGGACTTGGACTGGGCTATTGCAACACCTTGATTCCTTTCTTTTCAGCCATTCTGTTTTAGATTTGCTGGTGTGCTTGGAATCATTGTCCTGTTGCATGACCTAATTTTGGCCCAACTTTAGATGTCGGACAGATGCCCACATATTTGACTCTAGAGTACTTTTATATCCAGAGGAGTTCATGGCCAACTCAATGACTGTGAAGTGCCCAGGTCCTGTGGCTACAAAACAAGCCCAAAATTATCAGCCCTCCTCCAGCATGTTTGTCTTTTGCTATGAGGTGTTTGTGCTGATATGCTCTTTAGGTTTTTACCAAACTTGGCGCTGTGATTTATGGCCAAACATCTCCACTTCGGTCTCGTCTGTTCAAAGGACATTATTCTAGAAGACTTGTGTTTTGTTCAGATGCAACTTTGCAGACCTAAACTGTGCTGCAATGTTTTTTTTAGTTAGAAGAGGCATTCTTCTGCCAAGCCTTCCAAACAAGTCATTTTTGTCCCATATTTTTCTAATGGTATTGTCATGAACTTTATCATTTAACATGTTAACTGAGGCCTGTAGAGTCTGAGGTGTAGTTCTTGGGTTGTCTGCCATTTCTCTGAGCTTTGCGCGGTCTGATCTTGGGGTGAATTTTCTGGGATGTCCACTCTTGGAAGGAGAGGTGTCTGTTTTAAATGTCTTCCACTTGTGAATAAACTTCAAATTGTTTGGAAATGGCCCTATTACTCTTCTCAGATTGATGGCAACAACAATTGCTTCTCTAAGATGATTGCTGATGTCTTACCTACTTGGCATTGTGTTAACACACACCTGAAGTCTCCAGACCAGCGAACTGCCAAAGCTTATGCTTTTATAGAGGCGCTCAGACTTACTGATGATCAGTTAATCAAAGTATTTGATTAGCAGTGCCTGACTGTTATTTACCCTATTAATTCCAATGTAAACAGTAATGGTGTCCTAACTTTGTCACATATGGCTTTTCCATTTTGGCTTTATTTTTGTTCAGTAAATAATGACAGTGCAATTTGTCATGTTTTGTTGTTCATCTGAGGTTTTATTTTCAAAATTTTAAGACCAGCCAAGGACCAGTTATATATATATATATATATATATATATATTAAATGTAATTTATTCCTGTGCTTTCAAAGCTGATTTTAACATCATTACTCCAGTCACGTGATCCCTCAGAAATCATTCCAATATTCTGATTTGCTGCTCAAAAAACATTTATTATTATTAGGTTGAAAACAGCTGAGTAGATTTTTTTGTACTTAACTGTTTTAAATAATTATAATAATAATAATAATAATAATAATTAAAAATGTTTCTTGAACAGCAAATCAGCATATCAGAATGATTTCTAAAGATCATGTGGCACTGAAGACTGGAATAATGATGCTGAAAATTTAGCTTTGATCACAGGAATAAATTATATTTTAAAATATATTCAAATAGAAAGCTATTTTAATAATATAACGTTATTTTAAATAGTAGAAATATTACTGTTTTTACTAATATATATATATAGTACTGTGCAAAAGTCTTAGGCCACTAGTATTTTCACCAACAAAAAAATGGTTTTAAGTCAGTTATTTCTATCTTTTGCTGTAGTGTGTCAGTAGGAAATATCAGTTTACATTTCTAAACATTCTGTTTGCCATTAATTGTAATAATCCAGTGAGATTTTTGTTTGCACAAGGAGTCTGACAACAGCCAGTGCTCCACACAGAGATCTGATCTGACCATCATCCAGTCTGTCTGGAATGACATTAAGAAACAGAACAAACTGAGACAGACTAAATCTAGAAGAACTGTGGCAACATCTCCAAGTTGCTTTAAGAAACCTACATGCAAATGTACCTAGGGCAAAAGCTGTTTTAAACGCAAATATGGTTTACCAAATGTTGATTTAATTTAGCTAATAGAAGTTAATTGATAAATAAAATCTATTTATGGCATTATTTTTGACAGCATCCTCATTTTACAGCATTTTTACACAAGTGCCTAAAACATTTAACAGTACTTTGCAGGTAGGTTTCTTGAAGCATCTTGGACACGTTGTCACGGTTTCTGCATTTAGTCTCAGTTTGTTCTGTTTCTTCATGTCATTCCAGACAGCCTGGATGATGGTCAGATCAGATCTCAGTGTGGAGCACTGGCTGTTGTCAGACTCCTTGTGCAAACAAAAATCTCACTAGATTATTACAATTAATGGCAAACAGAATGTTTGGAAATGTTAACCGATATTTTTTACTGACACACTACAGCAAAGGAGAGAAAAAACTTACTTTAAACCATTTTTTAGCTGGTGAAAATACTAGTGGCCTAAGGCTTTTGCACAGTACTGTATATATGTGTGCATTTCTAATATTGCAATATTGCACTGCCAGTTAGCTGGTGACTGCGGTGTCACCAACCCCTCTTTTTGGTCGATTATATAAGCAAGCTCGAGAAAATTAGTTGCTGTTTTCTTTCCAAAGACTGCACCATCTGTTAGGAGAGTCTGGCTGGTGTGTCTTTGTGGGCCATAAATCATATGAACATCTGGTCCAGGTGAGAACATGATAAGCACACAAACACAGTCACACGAGCAAACTCAAGCAGCTCTCGGTATGTGAGCACTGTCAACTATGAGCAGCACAGTCTGCTTTGCTCTTCAGTTTGCACAGTAAAGTCTTATTCCTAACTGTGAGAATGTCAGTAAGGGTAAACACAGCTGATCTACAAACACTTTTACACAGTTGTTTGCATTTGCATTAATTCCAGCTCTAAATAAAGACAAACAATATTATCACAGAACAGAGATGAATTAAATCCAATTCATTGAGTAAACAAAGTACTATTTAACACCAAACTGCTTTATAACTCTCGTCTCCACGTCAGCTCATCAAATAATATGTCGAAACTTTGAGCATACAATGCTGAACATGCTGTAATTAGGCAGAATGAATACTTGAATTAATTAAGTATTTCTGACCTGAAATGTGACATTTGAGTCTTCAGTTGAGGTGATTTAAGGTTGAAGTGTACGGGGAACAACTCTTCACATTTCTTCGGTGATGTTTAGCGTTGAAGGTCAAAGTTTAGCTCGCAAACATCCTCTTGACGTTGGAAAGTTTGATTTGTTTTAGTCACTCGGTTCGTTCGTTTGAACCGAACCGAAAATAAACGACTCTGTGAGGTGTAGTATTGATAAGAATTCGACTCTTCTGAATCAGATTCTTATGAACGATTCGTTAGAATTAAAACGTCAGCACGTAATAAACGAATTCGTGGGAAAATGGCCAAATGATATTTGAATAATTTATATACAGGCATATTTAGACAATCAGTGCATTTTATATACATTTTCCTATTAAGCAGTATAAAAGTAATCGCTTGGTAATTATTATTATTATTTATTTTATTTTTTTGGTAATCGCTTGTTAAGTCTGACGTCAAGCGTCACCTCTTCGTGAATCCAAACGCTCTATCAGATGACACGAGAAAACAACAAACGGTACAAATTATACACTCACAATGTGAACTTTATGGTGAATCTGATGATTTTATTTGAAAAGTTTCATACTCATAAAAGTAGAGGAAATAATTCTAAACCTTGTTTAAAGGTTTTTATGATTGATTTCCATGCATATATGGATTCTCTTCAACATATCGACAGTAAAAAATCTAAAGATACAATTGTATTTGCTAAAGAGTTAAAGCTGATTGAAAAGTAAAATTCTATACATTGTAATTTGGAATATTGACAATTGTATTTATCTTGTATTTTTGTCAAAGTGTATCTTTTTTGTATGTTTATATCTAAAATGTAAATTGTAAACCCGATTTTTTTTTTTTTTTTATTTAGATGTCTTGTTATAATTGTAAAAGGTTTTTTGTAGTTTAGAATAATAATAATAATAATAAAAATCACTCACAATGTGATATACTACCAAAAAATTATAATCCTACCCTTTAACTCCATACTAAAATCCCAGATAGCCAGACAATGAAAATATAAATATGAATAAATACAAATAAAAATGATTTGTGTTTGGGATGCTGTGAGCACGGTGACTGTAGTGTACACGTAAATTTGAAAACGTTTAGCTTAAATGTTTAATATGAATAAACAGGAAACAGCGTTCTTTTTTATTTTATTTCAATTATTTATTTATTTATTTATTTTAACAGGAAACAGCATTCGTTGGACACATTACGTCATCACTTAACAAGCCCAAAGAGTTGTTTTCTGCACGTTTTTGGCGGCACTGAATGTCAACAATGCCACTGGACGTAACAGAACTCACAAATTTTGTTTATTATTGTTGCTGAAAAATGGTCATTTATTGTCATGTTTTGGGCTGTACTAATCGGTCGGACCAGGAAAAACATTTGGAGTACTACAGACTGACAAAAGTTATAACAAATCAAGGAGAAGAATTCAAAAGACTTTCTGAGGAAAGAATGCATTTGTGGTTGGCCAAACTGAACCAGGATTTCCAGGGCAGGAATCTTGACAACACTCGTGTTTGTTCTTATAATTTCTGGTCAGGTAGGTAAAGTATTAGGCCAATATCTTCGTACTACTTTGCCACCTATTTACTTTCTTAAAATATTGTGCCCTTTCCTGCTCTATGATTTAGCAGCTTCCACACATTTTTTTTTTCGTGGTTTAGACAGCATAAATTAGCAGAACAACGTATTCAGTAGTACATTAACCATACAAACCATGCTGTTGTTTACATCAGAGTATTTCCAATATGGCCATGCATCCGGGTAACTGACCAAACAGTGAAAAATGAACCGGAAGTCTCTCCCATAGGCTTATTTCTGTGTTGAAGAAAAAGGTGGCAAAATGATGTTTATTCACTTTAAAAAAAATAAAAACAAACAAGCAAACGAGTACATAAATATCACAAGTTCTGGAATGTCCGTTAGGTTAATTCAGTTTGTCACGTTTGTTTCTGACAAAATAAATGATTCCTAAAATGTAAATCAACATATTTCTATTTAACATTGATCAACCTTAAATTAGAATCTTCGGGTAATTATTTTAAGTAAAAATAAGCAACTGGATCCATTTTAAAACCAGAGATATTGTTTTCAGTCTTTATTAATGACTCAAAATTGCATTAATACAGAAGCATCTTGCAAAAGAAATGTTAATTTCAGAAAAACCACAAAACAAGCCAATACTGTATGATAAGTATATTTTTACACCATTTTTAATCTTGCTACAGTTCACTAGAACTTTGCAAGCTCTTCTGCAAGTACAATCCAATAATTCCAAAATAAAAATATATGTGAAATAAATCAACAGTGTGTCCACAAGCAATATGATAGCAATTCAACCTCAGAGATGAAAGTAAGATTAAAGAAAGCACACATCAGAAACACTACAGCATTATTTAAAACAAAAAACAAAAAACAAAAAAAAAATCAATAATAAATAAATCAGCATACGGATCTCAAACTTTTTATTTGAATTAACAAAAATATTTGAACCTTTTTACTTATTTCAAACTAAATTTGGTCTTGTTTAGAGAGATAAACCGTTTTGTTGAAGTATTTTCAGACAGCAATGCAAAATGACATGCATATACACCCTTAGTTAGTAGTAAGGGTCAGTAGTAAAGAGGGGTTAGCATATCAGACTACTACTATCACTTAAACAATGCTATGCCTCTAGTGACACAAAATCTATTTGGCATCATAACACATTCAGTTGATTCTTATAGAACGTCAATACTTCTCTCTCTGAACAATGAACGAAAGATGTGTTGTGAGAAGATGAAAAACTATTTTACTTTTTTTTTTCATTCCAGCTCTGACTAGTAACAAACCAAGTAAAAACAGAACTTTCAGTACAAACTACACCAGGATTAATGCACATATTCATCATCACTGATATCTGAATCGTCTGCATCAACTTCCCCTTCGATCACAGATTTCTTCCCTTTACAGCATGAAACAACCAAACCAATAAGAAAGACCTGCAACACAACAAAAGACATGTTAGATTTATAGAATAATAATGATAATAATAATAAAAGGAACATTTTAGGAAAAGACATTACCACAAGGAAAGCCCAGTTGCCAAAATAGTAGATGGTGCTGAAGAACCAAAACTTGTGCAGGAACAGGTATGATCTTGTTACTGTGCACTGGTCTGGAAAACAAAATGTGAACAAAAAAATTAACCTGTATTCTGTATTCAGTTTTTGAAAGTACAATATTTTAATCTCAAAACAGCACAGTTTTGAAAGTTCTGCTTTTTTTTTTGCATTGCCTATATGGTTGCTCAGCTGTTACCTTACTCTCTGTTATTCTGGTCCCTAGATACAGCCCCTGCTTTAATGCAAGTTTAATAGGAGTAAGCAAACGCTAATGTGTTTGTAGAGTCAGAAGGTCAGTAGGTTAGTCTTCACCCTGCCGCCATGCAGAAGTAATCACACATGCACAGTACGTGTTCTCATCAAAGAGCATGACACAGTAATTGCCGGCACACAGCCTTGTGTAATTGCACCAGCCACGCTTTACAGGTTTGTGCTAACAACACGCCGCCTTTCACTTAAACACATGAGAGAACCTCTTAGATAGATGCCGCCTCAAGGTAACCTGCCACACTGACCAGAAAACTGGCAACGGGCTGATGACCATGTCTGAGAACATAACGAGAGATCCAGGGAAAGCAATGACACATTTGGATAAAAATGACAAACAAATATTTAGATGCGTCTTGGCAAACCAAAATAACCAATATTTGGACAAATGGTGAGAAAACAAAAATATTTATTAGTGAAAGTACAAATAAATAGGACTGCAGGATTTTTGGGGGAAAAATATATATTTTTTTCTGATAAAACTGCAATTGGGATTTTAAATTGGATTAAAAAAAAAATCAGGTTTGCTATGCTTGTTTGTAGGGTTTTTATGATTATATATCAATATGGCTATAAAACAATTAGTAATGCATCTAAATAATAATAATGATGATAATGATAATAATAATAATAATAATAATAAATATTATTATTAATACAGAAATAATTAAAAAATATTAAATAAGACATATTACTATTGTAATATTACTACTATATTAATATTAATAACTTTTTTAAAGCCAGACATATTTATTGCTGTAAGAAGCTTCAGTATATTTTAAAAATCAGGTTTGCTCTGCTTGTTTGTACCATTTATTAATGTCCATAAAACATTAATAATAATAATAATAAAAGGTGAACTTTATTATTATTACTGCTATTGTTGTTGTTTATTTTTTATTGTTATTAATAAATAAGACTATTAAAATACTAAATAAAATAGAAATATTACTATTGTAATGTTACTATTATATTAATATTATATAAATTAATTATATTAATATTAAATAATTTTAACTTTTTTTTTTCAAATAGCCAGACATATTTATTACTATACGAAGCTTCAGTATATTTTAAAAATCAGTTTTGCTGTGCTCAGTTGTAGTGTTTTTGTGATTTTTATGTCTATATGTCTACAAAAAATTAATAATAATAATAAAAATGTAAATAATAAATATTATTGTTATTATTAATAATAATACTAATAAGAATATTTTATATATATATATATATATATATATATATATATATATATATATATATATATATATATATATATATGTATATATATATATATATATATATATATATATATATACAGTGCCCTCCACTAATATTATCTTTTTGATCTTACATTCAAAAAATTCACAAAATGCTAAAATTTCATTGAAGTAAAACAATTAAAAGTGGGGAGAAACTTACGTTATGAAATAAATGTTTTTCTCCAATGCATGGTGGACACAATTATTGACACCCTTAGAAATTATAATGAGTAAAATATCTCTGAAGTATATTCCTATTCATATTTGCATTTATTTAGCACACTAGAATGACTAGGAGTATGATATTGTCTAGCCATGACTTCCTGTTTCACAGGATGTTAAATATGAGGAGCACAAAGGCCAAATTCCCTTAATCATCGATCACAAGGAATAAAACCAAAGAATGTAGTTCTGATGTGCAGAACAAGATTGTTGAGCTTCACAAAACAGAAAGTGACTGTAAGAAAAGAGCTAAAGTTGTTCAGATACATGGCATCACGGATTCTAGCAAATACAGACAGATAAAAAATCTAAATCTGACTGCATCTGTTAGAAGTTCTATAATGAGCTGTGGTTGGATTTTCCATCAGGACAATGATCCAAATCAAACATCAAAATCAACACAAAAATGTGTCACTGAGCATAAAATGAAGCTTCTGCCATGGCCGTCCCAGTTGCCTGACCTAAACCCTGTAGAAAATGCGTAAGGTGAACTGAAAAGAAGCAGCACCAGCATGAAGCTGGGAATCTGAAACATTGGGAGTGTTTCTGTATGAAGGAATGGTCTCTGATCTCTTGTCAGGTGTTCTCCAAACATGTAATGGCTGAATTCTTAATTTAACAAAAAAAAAAAAAAAAAAAAAAAAAAAAAAAACAGAAAAAATTAATAGACTTCATCTGCTTTAATAAATAATTTGACAGCATTATCAGCCACACTGATGAACAGTCCAGGAATCATTTGGTATAGTTTGAGGTTTAGAAGTCTGCTGGTCTGACAGTTGTATTATACAATCAAATGCATAGCAAGCAAGCTAATGTAAGGGATTCCTGTATGATGAAGTTGATCTGGGTTCATGGATCAAACATAGTGAGTGTCACTACAGCAGGAGGGTTGTAATAAACTCAATCTGTCGAGCTGCTTGTGAAGATGCGGCCCTACAGAGTGCTGTCTACAGAGGGAAGGGAGGAGAAGCAGCGAGAAAGATCTGATTGTTTATTCAGATAATTAGCTGCTCCAGGCGTGCAACAGGAGGACAGCTGAGGCATGAAGACCTGTTTAAAAGGGAGAAGTGAAGGAAAACCCAGACATTAAAAAAACATGAGGAGCACCAAAGGTCATTGAACTCACTCTGTGTTAGACATCCTATCATCTCATGCACATGTAGTCACAGGCCCCGTTTGCACTCAACATTAACCTCTGTCCCAAGTGATCCCATCACAAGTGGTCAGCTAGAACCAGGATTGCATACATCGCTTACTACATCAGCAGGTGGATATTAGGCAAAGGATGCTTTGTGATGCCTTGTATGCACTGCATTGACTCTCCTAAACATTGCATCAAATACTTTTTTTAAAAATAAATAAATGAATAAATAAATAAATATTAGGACAGTTTAAGACCACCAAATGTAGTTTGAGAAATCAGATCATTTATCTGTATTATAGGATTGTGCACCGTTCAGAATTGCATTGCAATCTGAATTTAAATGTACAATTAAAATTAGTTGAATTCAACAAAATTCATGTAGAGAAGCAAAGTTAGCGAATAGCAAGGGACTTGTTTGTTTTGTATAAAAAGTACCAAAAATATAGAAAGAAAGAAAGAAGGATGGACGGACGGACAGATATTAGGAGTAACAGACAGATTGAAAGAAAGAAGGATGGATGCATGGATGGACTGAATGAAAGAGAGAAAGAAAGAATAGATGGATTGATATATGGATGGACGGATAGATGAACAGACATTATGAACAGATGAACATTATGAACAGATATTAGGACCAACAGTCAGATCGAAAGAAAGAAAGAAGGACAGACGGATAGTAGGATTAACAGACAGACTGAAATAAAAAAAAAGAAAGAGTGAAAGAAAAAGAAAGAAAGAAGAATAGATGGACAGACAGACAGATATTAGAACCAACAGACAGATTAAAAGAAAGAAAGAAGAATGGATGGACAGACAGGTATTAGGACCAACAGACAGATCGAAAGATAGAAAGAAAGAAGGATGGATGGATGGATAGATGAATGGACGGATGGACGGATATTAGGACCAACAGACAGATTGAAAGAGAAAAAGAAAGACGGATAGTAGGATCAACAGACAGATTGAAAGAAAAAGAAAGAAGGATGGATGGACAGACAGGTATTAGGACCAACAGACAGATCGAAAGATAGAAAGAAGAATAGATGGACAGACAGATATTAGGACCAACAGACAGACTGAAAGAAAGAAAGAAAGAAAACAGGATGGATGGATATATACAAATGGACAGACAGATATTAGGACCAACAGACAGATCGAAAGAAAGAATGCAGGATGGATGCATGGATATATGAACGGACAGATGCATGGACGGACAGAGATTAGGATCAACGGAAAAGAAGAAAGAAGGATGGATGGATGGATTTACGGATGGAAGAACAGACAGATATTAGAACCAACAGACAGTTAAAAAGAAAGAAAGAAGAATGGATGGATGGATGGATATACCGATGTACAGAGAGATATTAGGACCAGACAGGTCAAAAGAAAAAAAGAAAGAAAGCAGAATGGAGGGATGGATATATGGATGGACAGATGCATGGACAGACAGATATTAGGATCAACAGAAAGGAAGAAAAAAGGATGGATGGATTTACGGATGGATTAACAGACAGATATTAGAACCAATCGAAAGAAAGAAAGAAAGCAAACAAGAAAGAAAGCAGAATGGATGGATGGATGGATATACAGATGGACAGACAGAAATTAGGGCCAACAGACAGATCGAAAGAAAAAAGAAAGAAAGCCGGATGGATATACAGATGGACAGATGCATGAACAGACAGATCAAAAGAAAGAAAGAAAAAAAAGAAAGAAAGCAGAATGGATGGATGGATGGATAGATATACGGACGGACAGACAGATATTAGGACCTACAGACAGGTCGAAAGAAAGAAAGAAAGCAGGATGGATGGATGGATGGACAGATGGATGAACAGACAGATATTAGGACCAACAGACAGCTCGAAAGAAAGACAGAAACACAAAGATAGATAGATAGATAGATAGATAGATAGATAGACAGTGGAAAGGCAGCTGTTGCTGCATCTTTTAATGAAGCAGTCCTGCTAATACAGACCAATTTAATTGGCCAAAATCAATTCTCAAACTTTTAAGTAACTTTAAAGTACAATCCAAAGCAATTGGCGGAAGTTTTCGCAGTTTTCGGGAGTTTTCGCAATTAGTCCAAAACTAAATCAGATCAAGTTCCTTGTTTCGGCCAAATCAGAAAATGAAGACACTTCTACACAACAAGGCATTTTTCTTTACTTGAAACTCTACAAGTTTTCAAGGCTTCTGCCAAATGCAGGCTAATAAAATGCAGTGCATGGCAAGCTTTTGGCATCTGGTTGCACAAAGAATATCTTTAAAGGACAGATACAACAGGCTCGGCGCAGTAGCCCCGGTCCTCTGGTTCTGGCTCAGGAGAAACTGGACCTGTTTGAGAGCAGGCACCTTCCTCCCCTCCTGCACTTTTCCTGCCATCTGCAGCTCAGCAGATGCTCACCTGAATTACAGGGCAGATGGTTCTCAACAGTGCTCTGGCTAAACAAATCATCGTGTACATCACTGACCCGGTTCACCTTCAGATCGCAGTCACTGCTGATGGAGAACGCCTGCCAAAGACCACAGCCATTCAGACCAGCAGCCTGTCCACTCGCTCTGTTTGTGTGCCATTGTGTCATTATGGGGGATTTGGGCATTGACTGTTAAAGGGACAGTTCACCCAAATATGAAATTCTGTCATTTCCTCACCTTCATGTTTCCCAAATCTGTATGCTGTTATTTTGTCCGTGCAATGCAGAAGCAAACATTTATAGTATAGAATACTATAAAAGTAGCCCATACTACTCATGCACTTTATTACAAATTTTAATTAAATTCAGTTAGTCTTTTTGTCACACACACACAAAAAAACAAAAACAACAAAAAAAAAATGTTTTAATAATTGTTAATATTATTAAAATAAAAAAAATGTACAAAAAGGAGATAAAGTTAAACACTAAGAAAATAAGAATAAAAAATACAATCATTTTAAAAGGAATTCTAATAATTCTGCAATATATATTGTGAAAATATATGTATTTACATGTTTATATTTCTATTCATAAAATTGGTATTATATATAAATATTTTAATACATATAAACATTTTTCTTAAATATATATGTATTTTATATATGTAAACAAAAACCTTTATTTTGGATGCACTTTAAAAAATGGAACAAAAAAAGAATACAATCATTTTAAAAGGAATTCTAATAAATCTTATAATGTCATATAATATCGTTATAATAATAATTATATTTATTATAACTAATTATAATACAATAGAAAACATAAGATTTGCTTATAATGTATATAAAAATACTACTACTTTATTACAGTTTTAAGTTTTGCTTATTGTAATTTTATATCAAAATCATCATTTAAAATATAATTACATTTACTATGGTCATTTTTTTTTCTTTTATATGTTTTAAGATAACTCTAAATGACAACAAAACATTATTTTTCTCATATTTTGACATTTTAATTTTACAAAAGTTATTTAAAACATTAAAGTAGACAGTTGTATTTAATATGATTTCTATGTATATAAATGAATTTGGAAATTTTTATTTAATGCGGATACCAAAATGGGACGTCTCATCTTTGACACACATACACACAATATGAAAATGATGTTTCAATATCACTAAAGTCAAAACGCTAAATGTGTGCTTTGGGGAAGGGCAAAATCACCAAATCATTGGTGAATAATAACTTAAAATAAAGTTATTGTATGACTTAAAGAAGAGTTTGAATGTAGTGTATTTGGACCACTTTTACAGTGCTACTATTTTTTTTGTATCTTGCCAGCCCTCGGTCGCGGTGAGCCATTATTATAGAGATCATAATGGTAAGAGCTGATAAACAACTCTTCAAAAATTTCACCTTTCTGAGAAAAACACAACCACATTGGTGTCTGGAACAAGATGATGAAGGGTGAGTTTTCATTTCTGAGTGAATTATCCCTTTAACCGAGGGATATGACTGAGAGGAAGCGCGTGGCAGAGTGTGAGTTCAGCGTGTGGTCAGTGCAGCGGGGCAGCCCTCTCTGAAAGCATGCATTATTAATCATGACTCATTTGTTTCTGTGTATACACTGAATAAGAACAGGATGAAAATAGAGGAGAAGTGCTCTAAAGTGCTCTCTCCCTATGAGAAGAACATTCTTTCAACCTCTGTTTGTTTGCTTTGGGGATTTTTTGTTTTTCTTGGCCCTTTTTTTCTACACTGTTTTTCTAAAAGCACTATGCACATTTCACTATGTACCCGAGTTTTCCAGGCTCGCTGAACCTCGGACCAGTGCTCTCAGCGGGAAGCTGCCTGGCTCTGCTCAGTCTGAGTGGACCCCAGAGATGGATGTTGAAAACCACCCTACCCTCTTCAACCACCTTCAAACTTTCTGACATGGACAAAGACTTCCACCTACAGACTCATGTTGGAGAGCAACTGCACAATTTGTTTCTCAGATACCACCTACTAGAAACATAACTCCCTTCTGGTTCCAGATGATGATGAACCCAGTGTGGGTTATGAAAAGCTCCTCATTATAAATGCTGTACTCAATCAAAATCTGTCTGCTGATTATTGTAACCTTCACTTAAAAATAATTGTCAGTCCCTGTCAGTGTTATCATAAAAACATGAGCAATAATTGAAATAAACATAAAAACTCCAACTTCATCATTAAGCATGTGTGTGTGTGTGTGTGTCCGTCAAAATGACGATGAGTCGTAAAAATTCCGTCATAATCTATTACTACCCGTCATTTTAATTTTCATATTTTAATTATAATAACACTTAGTTGCTTTTCCCCCCACATTTTCATTTTTAATTATGAACCTACAGGACGATATAGGCTTATGCATTTATTTTGAAGAGAACAGATGAACAGATAAGACTGCGTAATTTTTCATGTTCAACACCACACCCCACTCCACTATTTTAATAGAGTCTCATTTTTATGAACCAATCTCGATTCGTAAATCCCAATCGATCTTTTGGTCTATGCTGTTTTCAGTTGATGAATGAACAATACATAGTGCGCCTCCCATCCAATAAATCGCAATAAGCTAAGCTTTGTGTTACTTTTGATATGAAAAAGTCTCAGATATCAAATTCTGTCCATTTCATTGGGAAATTCAAGCAATAAACACTGGTTTGGCGCTCTTTAATGTGGCGTGATAGATCGTCGTAGCTTCTTTGTACTCGCCTGTGCATAATCAAACTCATAGCTAAAGATTCTTGTCAGTTTGTCACTGCTCTGCTGCTACACTGGAGCGCACTCGCCACCAACTGGACAGGAGTGGGAATTACAGTTAGAAGTTACAATAGACCGACCTCAGTGTAATCTGTCGAAGTGACGGACGGCCTTCAGATTTTTTTCATCACTGATTAAAAAAAAAAAAAAAAAGAAAAAACCCGTCAGTGATGGACAATTTTCGGTTAACGTGACCTCTTATATATATATACAGGGTGCGACTGACTGGGGGGGATGGGGGGATTGTCCGTGCATCCCTCCCTGTGCATCCCCGGCGGGGAAAACATCCTGTGAACCCGCTTCTAATGCCGTTTTGAATCAAATGATTCGCCATACGCGCTTTGAAGTCCCGTTCTGAATCAAATGATTCGCTATAGACCATTTCGCTAGATGTAAACATACTGGTCCCGATTCACTTCCTGTTTCTTTTTTTTTTTAACTTTACACAAGCATCACAAAAAAATACAACCAACATAACATTTGACTGGATGAAAATGTTACATTAGCGCCTTAAGATGTATTTGTATATGTAAATTAAAAAAAAAAAAAAAAAAAAAAAAACAGGAAGTGCTTCTGGACCAGTGTTGTTTACATCTAGCGAAATGGTCTATACGCGCTTTGAAGTCCCGTTCTGAATCAAATGATTCGCTATACGCACTTTAAAGTCCCGATCTGAATCAAATGATTCGTGGTACGCGCTTTAAAGTCCTGTTCTGAACCAAATTATTCACCATACGCGTTTTGAAGTACCGTTCTGAATCAAATGATTCGCAATCCGATTGGAGCGCTTCGATTTTTTTTTCCGAAGCAGTGGTTTTCTGATTTGGAGTTTAAAAAAGCTCCGTTGATACTGTGTTCTTTTGCTCGCTTTCTCGATATAATTTATTTGTTGTTTGAAATGAAATCATTATTAATAAACCACAATGTTTTTTATTAAATTGTGATCACGTTAGACAGTTTCTGTCCTATTAAAAACATTTCATGACATGACACTCATTATCTGGTACTTGCCTATAAAGACGGGTATATAATGTGCGTTGTTAACAGATTACACTAACATTAGGTTACTTAGGCCATAGCCGAGTTGGATTAACCTTTCGCCTATGGAGAAAGTTTTAAAAGAAACCCCATATATATGTGTGTGTGTGTGTGTGTGTGTGTGTGTGTGTGCGTGCGTGTGTATGTGTTCTGACGTTTTCAGAAAATTAAAAAAAAAAAAATAGGTTGAATGTCAAAATTAGGTTTTCATTCAATGATTATTCTATAACATCTTGTCTATCATCTCTGAAAATATCTTTCTCCTATGTTAAGAACGCACTGCAGAGGTACTTTCTTTGAACAACACAAAAACAGTTAACCTATCAAAATAAACCGCGTAACATTTTTAATAAAAGTGTATCAATGCACATTCCCCGCGAGTCCTGTGTAAACTACGCACGCAAAGTTTCTTTTATTTATTTATTTTTTAATATCGTGAGATGGCGGAGCACAACAACATAGTCTGAAGTACTGTAGCTGCTCACTTTAACGATCTTATTCTTCTCAATCTGCTCAATCTTGGTGATGTCAGTACCCTAAACGATGTTATAACAGACTATTTCACATCCAGAGATGAAGGATTAGACGATGAAGTTACTAATGAGGAGGAGTCTGATGGCAGTCTGTTAAATGCACAGTGCGTGAACAGTTGCGCTGTGCTCGCTTTTCTAAATGTAAACTACAACTACAAGGTATATTATTCGTTAGTCTGTTTGTGTAATGATGCGGTATAGCGCTCCTGACTTGACAGATAGCTCTTGTTAAACCCCTGAAGTCAAAAGTGAAAGCCGTCTCACTTAAAACCTGTTTTTCTCAAAATTCCATTCCTGAAAATCAGAGCTATCAGCCAACTTAAGATAGCCATAACTTCTGTTACGTTCAAGCTTGAACCCAGCTTTCATATGGTAAAGGTTAAATTTCACCATGTGTTGGGTTTTCCTAGATCGTATCACATATAGAGAGAGAGAGATAGAGATGTTTTGTTTTGTTTTTTGTTTTTCAACAAAAGCTCTGAAGGAGATTGGAGTAATGGCTCCTGAAAATTCAGCTTTGCCATCACAGGAATAAATTACATTTGAAAATATATTAAAATTGAAAAAAGTTATTTTAAATTGTAATAATATTTCTCAATATCAAATAAATGCCTTTTGGCGAGCAAAAGAGACTTCTTTCATAAGACATTTCATAGGTAGTATACTGAGAGAATATAAAATTATAAATCTATCTACAATATATAGAATTGTAATAAAAAGACTATAATAAAAGTGTCACAAATTACTACACTCCATATTGTAAATTCTCAAACTAGAAGGTTAAAAAATTAGGCAAAAACTAAACTAACTTAAAAGCAAATTTAAAATTAGCATGATAGTAAGTTATAACTAAAGATGCACCAAAATAAAAATTCTGGGCTGGAACTGAAACCGAAATTCTGTTTAATAATTATTTATTTTATTAAATAATATAAATCTATCTATCTATCTATCATATATATATATATATATATATATATATATATATATATATAAAATACTACAATAATACTGTGTTGTTACCTGAATGATTCACAGCTTTTTTTTTTTTTTTTTGTTCAGTGATAGTGGTTCATGAGTCTCTTTTTTGTCCTAAACAGTTAAACCTCCTGCTATTCTTCAGAAAAATCCTTCAGGATGAAGATGTGTACGTTTCACCTATATATCATATTTTTTTCATTTACTACTGTCCTTCAGAAGCTACAAAAGATACTCACATGTTTCACAGAAATAAGTTACATTTACCCTGACCTTCAAATTCAAAAAGTTTTCACCCCCAGCTCTTAATGCATGGTTTTTCCTTCTGAAGCATCAATGAGCGTTTTAACTTTCTGTTATAGTTGTATACGAGTCCCTCAGTTGTCTCCAGTGTGAAAAAATGGATCTCAAAATCATACAGTCATAGGGTTCAAATACACAAAAGTGCTCTAAAACCAAAGAATTTGTGAGACCTGAAGGATTTTTTTTGAAGAACAGCAGGCAGTTAAACTGTTCAGGAATCATGAACAACTATCACTAAAACAACAACAACAACAACAACAACAAAAAACAGCTGTGGATCATTTAGGTAACAACACAGTATTAAGAATCAAGTGTATGTAAACTTTTGAACAGGGTCATTTTTATAAATTCAACTATTCTTTTCTCTCGCGGACTATATGTAAACCTCTTCAGTTCTATGCAACAGATTTAACTAAATTGTTTTTGTTTAATTATCCAAGTAATTCAATTATACAAAGCTGTTATTTTCATAACGTGAGCAGAGCATGAGCAGAGCACCGATGGTCGCATTTGTACCAGATCATTTATGAACATTTATAAACGTCAATATGTAGCACAAGCACATACATGCTTCCTAATAGTGTCTCCTATTAGAATACTGATGGAAAGTCTCCTTATTGAATAACCAGATGTGGAAAAAACACAAATAAAATACATTAGAACCCAATATCCATGCTAATATCTCATATTTTAATCTCTCAAAAAAAGCACTCAAATTGTAACTGTAAGTGAAGCTTAATGATCCACTGTACTAATAACAGACACAAATCATAATGTGTAGTACTTTAGGGTATGCCATAAACAAAAAAAGAATCGAACCTTTATTATTACATGCATTATTAAAGGAGAAGTCCACTTCCAAAACAATACAACACATATAATGTACTCACCCCCTTGTCATCCAAGATGTTCATGTCTTTCTTTCTTCAGTCGTAAAGCTGCATTTTTCTCCACATAATGGACTGGTATGGTGCACCGATTCTGAACTTCCAAAAGCCAGTTTAAATGCAGCTTCAAACGATCCCAAATGCGGTTGTAAATGATCCCAGCTGAGAAAGAAGGGTCTTATCTACTGAAATGATTGGTTATTTTATTAAAAATAATACAATTTATATACTTTTTAATGCCAAATGCTCGTCTTGTCTTACTCTGCCTGGACTGTTTTTGTTCCGGTTCATGGCAGTTAGAAAAACTCCCATCTCACGTTCTCCCTCAATAATTTGAAATCGTCCTATATCGCTGTTTTACCTTTTTTGTTAAGGGTGTTTGATCTTCCTTGCATGTTCACTTTGCAAAGACTGTGTCGGTACTTCTGCAGCGATGTTGAAGTTGAGGGAGAAAATACGAGTTTTTCGACCTACCCTAACTGTCTTGAGCCAGAATACAAAGAGTTCAGGGAGAGAAAGGCAAGACGAGCGTTTGAGATTAAGAAGTATTTAAATTGTTTTTTGTAAATGAAAATTACCTGATCGTTTCGCTAGATAAGACCTTTCTTCCTCCCCCTTCTTTCAGCTGGGATTGTTTACAACCGCATTTGGGATCGTTTAAAGCCGCATTTAAACTGCCTTCTGGAAGTTCAAAATCGGGGCACCATACCAGTCCATTATATGTGGAAAAATCCTGAAATGTTTTCCTCAAAAAACAATTTCTTTACGACTGAAGAAAGAAAGACATGAACATCTTGGATGACAAGGGGGTGAGTACATTATATGTGATTCTTTGTTTTGGAAGTGGACTTCTCTTTTAATACATAGTCAAATGGAAAATGCAGGTCTGTTATATCAATGACTATGTATGTGCAATGAGTACTACTGTATATCTGTTTGCAGTCTCAGTAACAGCATGTATCTGTGAACTCTGTGCACTGGGTCTGAATCAGCTTAAATGAGACTGCATTAAGATGCATTAGATTCTCTCTATGTACCATTGGTCCACATCTACCACTAAAGTAACACCATGGGGTGCACATGGCGGCATGGACCCGCGCCAGGCTGTGCCTGACGTGGCTATTAATTAAAGTGTTCCTTAATTATCTGCTCTGTTTTAGTGCTTAGCTGAGTAATTATAGCCAGCTCTCTATGCGCCAGACCGGGGGTGAATTCAGAGAGACTAAGAAACCGACAAAAGGAGAAAAACAAGCGATCGATGGTTTAAAGCGATAGTTCAACCAATGAAAGAAAATCCTGTCATCATTTACTCACTCTCATGTCATTCAAAACCTGAATTACTTACTTTCTTCAGTGGAACACAAAAGGAGGATTTTTGAATCGGTCACTTTTTTCATTGCTGTTGAAATGAATGGAAACTGAGATGTGTAGAAGTAAAAGCAACATAAAAGTATCATAAAATGGTCCATATGATGCATGCATTTAATTCTTATGAAGTTATATGATAGCTTTTTCCACTGATAATCTTTCCCCCCACCAAGTAAGCTATTAACCTCTGTGACCAGATCAATGAGTCAAGCAAATCAGCTTGAGAATATGATTCACTCATCAGAATCATTCAATCAGGGTTTGTGAACTGGAATAACTGATGCACTGAAAAGATCAAGCTCAAAGGAATGAATCAGTCATGAATCAGACATCACTACTACTGTCTGATACAAGAACGACTCAATCTTTACATCAGTACCATTTCTGAACTAAATGAACTGATGGATTGAAAGAATTTACCTCAGAAGAATGAACTGTTCTATTTCTCTCATTAACCCCCATGAACACACTAAGGAGAGCTTATATAGATTTTCACTTACATTTTGGTCTGTTCCTCCTTATACAAATCTAACATATAATCTAACACATTACAAGTAATGTGAGTTATGTAATTAGATTACTTTTTTCAAGTAACTTGTAAGGTAATATTACTTTTAAATTGACAAGAAAATAGTTACTTTTTCAAAGTTACTTTGTTTTCCCATTTATTCACTGACACCTCTCCTGTCCTGTGTTGAGAGAAATTGCAAGTAAGGTGCAGAGGCAGAGGCACTTTTTCTTCAGGCTGAGGCTTATTAAGTCACTTTTGGTGTGAAAGGGCCTTTACAGGAAAAAAAAAAAAAAATAACTTTTGGGTTTTTTTGTTATTAAGAATAAATAAGCAAGCCCAGCTCAGGTGACAGAAAGTACCGTGCAAGTACATAATGGATTACCTTCCATAAAAGTAACTAAGTAATGCAATATTGTAATACATTACTTTTTAAAGTAACTTTCCCCAACACTGATCTTTAATACATTAATGACACTTTCTTTATTCTTTTTAAAAGTGTATCCTCATTTATTATGATTGCATGGAGTTACTATTACAAGTCTTCTTCTGTGTTCTATGAGAGACATATCATCATATTGGTTTAGATTAGTGTTAATTTCATTAAAGGCACAATATGTATGATTTTTTTTATTAAAATATCCAAAAATCACTACACCGTGTTATATATTTTGCTGATTTGTGTACTTACATCATCACAAATGTTTCCAAGAACATTTAAATCCAGAGAAATAAGCAATTTTAACTAGTGTAATGGACCATGTCGTTGCATCGCCTGCCAATGATGTCAAACATCCTTGATTTTTCGGTTTTATTTTGTAGAAAACATGGAAACCCCAAAGACACTTTAATATGTTTTGCATTTTATTAGACAGTTAAAGAGAGCACAGAGTAGCATTATAACAGAACTTTCAACACACTCAAATGTATCTAGTATAATTTACCACACATACAGTGGTATGCGAAAGTTTGGGAACCCCTTGCTGAATCTGTGAAAATGTGAATCATTTTTACAAAATAAGAGAGATCATACAAAATGCATATAGTTTTTTATTTAGTACTGTTCTGAGTAAGATATTTTACATAAAATATATAATCCACAAGACAAAAAAACAAAAAACAGCTGAAATTATTAAAAAGGTTTTTGGTTTTTGGTTTTTGGTTTTTTTGTTTTGTGATAGTCCCTTGTTTGTTCTTTTGTTAAACTGAGCACTGTTCTTGAGAAAAATCCTCCAGGTCCTGCAGATCTTTCAGTTTTCCAGCATCTTTTGCATATTTTAACCCTTTCCAGCAGTGGCTGCATGATTTTGAGATCCATCTTTTCACAATGAGGACAATTGAGGGACTCAAACACAACTATTAAAGCAGGATCAAACATTCACTGATGCTTCAGAAGGAAACACAATGCATTAAGAGCCAGTGGGTGAAAACTTTTGAAGATAAAGAAGTCCAAATTTTCTTATTTTGCTGAAATATCATTTTTTCCCCATTTATTACTGCTCTTTGGGAGCAACAGAAGAAACTTGCATGTTTTCCAGAAAACAAATCAAGTACAATTTACCTTGATCAAAACATTTTCACTCCCTGGCTTTTCCTGAGGAACAGTGCTCAGTGCTCACAAAACCATCACAAAACAAAAGCCAAAAAAAAAAAAAAACAGTTGTAGATCATCCAGTAACACACAGCATTAAGTACCAAGGGTTCCCAAACTTTTGAAGGGAGTTATTTTAATAATTTAATCTTTTTTTTTTGTCTTGTGGACGATATGTAAACATCTTTTATGTAAAATATTTTACTCAGGACAGTACTAAATAAAAATTAACATATATTTTGTGTAATCTCTCTTATTTTGTTCAAATTATTTATAGATTCTGCAAGGGTTCCCAAACTTTCACATGCCACTGCACGCATGACCGGAAGGAGCGGAAGTGGTCGACTATGGCATGATAAAAGCTCTGCTGCTTTCAAGCCATGTATCACGCTCGTCCTTCATTAGCAATCGCTCCAGCGTCCTCGCTTTGCTTCCACAACTTTCAGCTCCACCCTGCTTCATATTACAGTGACCTTAAGTCTTTAATACATTAGCTCATCCATGAACATGATTTCTGCCAAAGTCCCAACGGACTGCACCGGCTGTGGGGTTGAAGACTACTCCCATGATTTCATACTTAACTCAAGGCGTCATCAAACTATGGCTGCATCCGAAAGCCTAGGCAGCTGACTTGCAGCCTCACTACCCTATCAGGCAATGACTTTGAAGGCTGCGAAGGCAACTCTAGAAACAGTTTTGGACAGGCTTCACACGCAGCGTAACATGAAGTCGTTGCTAGGCTACATTTTGTAGAAAAACGATCTTAAACAGTTATGTATAAATGCTTAAATAATACATAAAGACCCCAATGTCATTGTCATTGATGGTCTGTGCCTTAGAAAAGACGGCTGAGAATGGCATTTTTTGCTTAAAAAATAAAAGCACTGTTGCAAGTATTATTGCAGAACAGGTCATTGTTATTAGTGACTGTTTCGTTATTATTGGTAGTATATTGTAAATATTATTCTATATTATTCTTATTTACTACTCATTTGAACCCTTTTAACATTTTTACAAAGTACTATTATTACAAACAACATTATTTATTATGCTTTTTACACTATTACTATTCATAAAGTATATCATGGTCAAGATCTCATCTATTATACAAAGTAACAAGTCTAATTTCACCAGAATATCTTTATTTATATAGCCTATATGATGCACACACACAGGATTGTGGGAAATCGAAGGCAGTGAAGGATACATCTATGCTGCCTTCAAAATTGGATCAGAAGAATGTGCCTTGATGCCTTCCTGCCTTGGAATGCTGCCTCTGAAGACAGCATTTTAGAGCTTTCAGATGCAGCCTACATCTCTGGTTCTTTGTTTGTTTTGAATATGCTCCCTCTAGCGGCAAAAATGTACATATTGTGCCTTTAATGAAAACGACAATGAAAAATGTTTGTCAATGAGCTGCCTTGACGTGACTAAAACAAGACGATGACGAGATGACAATAAGGCCAATAAACGATAACTGTGACTATGCAATATTGTTGACGAAAAAAGACGAGACTAAAATGTATTTTTTTTAACAAATAAATAAAAACTTCCAAAACCTCCTTATTTTCATTAAAAAAAAAAAGAAAAAATATTATTGCAAACTGCTGTGCATGCCTCTACTGCCAGAGTTCAAATCCCTAAATCAGAGATTCACTGTTAAAAGGATACATTTTCTGCCCAGTGTTTTGCTTAATTTTTGCAATCTGGCAACCACACACTCGCTCTACATTACAGAAGCGCCAACGACGATCCAAAAACACACAAACAAATAAGCTGAATTTTAGCAATCTCTATGTGAGATGTTCAGATTAAATGAAAGTGTCATTCATCCAGTCTGTGTTCTGTCATGAGATCTTGACTACACTGTTTGCGACTGTTGTTGCTGAATAAATGCACTTACTCAACCACTGTTGTTTTAATAGAAAAACATTATTGCAATTTGGAATTATTGGAATTACTATTAGGAATTTGACTGTTATAATACTTTTTGTTTGTTTTACCAGTTTTCATAATGTAGACAGAGAGAGTTCATATCCAAGTCATTGATATTAATGTATTTAATAAATAGCCTATAATAAATCAGTACACTAGTTAAAGTAAAATAAACCATGTGTATTTTATTGATTTGTGCTTATTGGTAAAAATGCAGCAGGCCCACCTGAAATTTAAAAATAAATTTCTCAAATGATAACAATTATTGCGATTATAATTTTGAGCAAAAATAAGTTTTTATTGGTTTTACCATTCTACAGCCTGATGAAATGTGACTAAAGTTTTCTAAAACTAGACTAAAATGCTCAGACACTTAGCTGACTAAAACTTGATTAAACAAAAACAGGACAAGGTTAACCAAGTATGATAATAACTAAAAAGTACATTGTACATCTGACTAATTTAAAAAAAAAAAGACAAATGTAAATGATCGAACTTTTCATTTTTGGATAAACTATACCTGTAATGAGGACTAGAATCATAAATCCTCTGCTATAAAACAGACAGAAATTTTTTAGATATCAGTCACTATATTGGAAGCAAATGCATTTTCCACTTTGTTTTCTTCCCTCTGTCTTTCAATCTGCCTTTTTCTGAAGCCAACAGATGCCCAAATTTGGCACCGATTTCTCAAAAGGCTTTAACTGGAGCATTTGCTAATCCTTATCACAAAGCAATAAAAGTGAGACCCAAAAAACAGACAGCTAGAAGGCAAGGGCTTTTCAGAATGACCTCAAGGGGAAGAGAAGATGCAGAGGAAGAGGTGAGTGTAATGTTCACATTGAGGAAACTGCGGAATGGGAGGGCGTCAGATCGAGTGCGAAATTGCATACAATCAAAGGGTGGCACTTTCACTACAAATAATCCTGTGGGGTTAGAATGAAATCAGACTGAAAGAAGAGTGGAAGAGTGCAGCAGCAGAGCATGAGTGATATCAGAGCTGCTGTCTCACCTGTTACCAATCCTCATATTTATAGCACAATATAACAGACAGACTCACGTGACTCATGATTCACATTAGTCATCCATAGCATCTCTCTGGGTAAATGTGCATGGAGAAGGAAAATAGAACAAGTGCACACTTCACATCTTTAAAATACATCAAGAAAATGGTGGCGGATTTAAATACAGCTTTGGATGTAAACCCATAAAAATACATTTTTAAAGCCATATATACAACACTATTCAAATGTTTGCAGTCAGTAAGCTTTTTTACATTTTATTTTTACAGATACTGATACTTTTATTCAGCAAGGATGCATTAAACTGATCAAAAGTGACAGTAAAGACTTTTACATGGTTAAAAAAAAATCTATTCTTTTCACTTTCTATTAGGGCTGTCAAACGATTAATCGCGATTAATCGCATACAAAATAAAAGTTTGAGTTTGCCTAATATGTGTGTGTGTACTGTGTGTAATCATTATGTATATATAAATACACACAAAGTAATGTATATATTTAAGAGAAACATGTTATGTACAAAATATTTTTATTTATATATAACAAATTTTATAAAAATGATAAAAAAAAAAACATATACTTGCAAATATTTTTTTTAAATATATACATGAATGTGTTTGTATTTATATACATAATAATTACACACAGTACACAAATATATTAGGCAAACTCAAACTTTTATTTTGTATGCGATTAATCATGATTAATCCTGATTAATCGTTTGACAGCCCTACTTTCTATTCATCAAAGAATCTTTTAAAATCAGGGTTTCTACAAATAATAATTTAACATTGATAATGTTTCTTGAACACTAAATGAGCATATCAAAATAATTTCTGAAGCATCATGTGACACTGAAGACTGGTGTAATGGCTGCTGAAAATTCAGCTTTGCATCACAAGAATAAAATATATTTTAAAATGTATTAAAATAAGAAACAGTTATTTTTAAATTTTAATAATATTTAACAATATAACTGCTTTTTACTGTATTTCTGAGCAACTAAATGCAGCCTTAATGAGGATAAGAAACTTCAAAAACATTAAAAACCTTACAGAACCCAAACGTTTGAACAGTAGCATCTATATACAACATATCACACATCATTTATAATTTAATAAATTTATTAATGGAATTAGTTTGACACACGAAATGAGTTTCCATAGGACCATTCGGGAAATAAATTTATAAATACACACAGAAATCAACTAGCTAATCTAGTCTCATAATTTTAATAAGAAATAAATTCCTCAATACTGAGGTTCACCAGATAATTTAGGATTTTGTATATTAAATGTCAAAGTGCAAATGCTGAAATGACAAAGCTTTCAAATCTCATTCAAAGCTCATGTAACTGAAGGCAAACCTTTACATTTAAATTTGATTCTGTACCTCACAAAAAGATGATGATATGGCTTCATAAGGCTCAGAATTCAGTGCATGAGTCATATGGACTGCTTTATGCCGCTTTTTATTCATTTTCAAAGCTTGACCGCTCCAGACCCCGTTTTATATATGGAAAGACATCAGCAAATGATGAACAGATTTTTGGAGCTATAACTTTAAAAGTCAGAAAAAAGTTGCAACCACATTGGCTAGTACGTTGTTTTTTTTTTTTTTTTTTCATGTTGGATGACAGCGTTTTGAACTATGTTAGTATTTCCAGGTAAATGTTCTTCAAAAGATATCAGCCCCTCATTTACAATATACTACGCTATAAATATATTTCAATGAAACAACAGCCTTCGTCTGTTCTGAAAAACACATTTCCTGTAATTCATTCAACAAGCACCCTTGATAGAACTCTATCATAAAACAACTTATTTCTGTTCTGTCCTTCAAAAAAAAATCATCAATCACTGACATTTGTGTAATATCTTTCTGTCTCTTCATTACAGCATCTGAAGCTACAGGAAAACACAGTGCGGTGAGGAATCACAGGTTTAGAAACAGAATAACTGACATCTGCCGACCACGGTGAGAACAAGGCCTGATTCATCCAGATTATGACTTAACAGTGATTTGTGTTTTGAAGAAATGAATCTGTATGGTAAAAAACGAGCAAAAGTATCTGCCATCTTTGAACACATCAAACATCGTTCTCTCCTGAACATCCCTGATGCTGTTGCTAGGGAACAGTCCTGACAATGAGGTGAGCACTTGATTTCTTCAGCATTAAAATATATGTGTCCTGCCTTTCCATGTCAGACTCATGACCCTTATGGAATCACATTTTCTAAAGCACCACTTAAAAAATCCAAAGTTTACTAGTGTTTTATTTCATACTATTAGTTTAATGCACTGTGATTACATCAAATGATATTTAGATAAATAATATGTGACTGAATGATTCAAAAAATTACATGGTACTTCAAAAAATACCATGATAGAGCAATTTTACATTGCCAAAAATGATGGCAGTACCATGAAAAAAAAAAAGACACGGTAGCACCATGCACTTTTTGGTACTTTTTTAATACTGCATGTGTTATGGACATTCCCTCAATTCAATGTGCTGAAATATAAAAATGTCACAGGCTTGCTTGAAATTTAAGTGCCAATTTTGTTCCCTTCAGTCAAACTGAGGCCTGAGCAGATTTCGAATATACACAGAGGAGAATTTCATTAAAACGGTGGATTAGACCGGTTTTACCTAAAGTTCTGAGAAGTTTATGAGAAAACAGATGCATGCTGAGAAATGACATTAAAGTTAATCAAGCTGATCACAGATATGCGAATGAGATTTCCTTCTATGTAAATGTTAATGTTACAAAAATTATTAGAACACTAGTATTTTCACCAGCTAAAAATGTGTTTAAGTCAGTTACTTCCATCTTATGCTGTAGTGTGTCAGGAGTTTACATTTCCAAACATTCATTTTGCCATTTATCCAATGAGATAAAGAAAACACTAGTGTTCTATAATTTTGGCCACCACTGTATGGGATGTGAAAGCAGAGGGGAAAGTTATTAGAGAATAATGCTATGCATTGCATACAAAGAAAAAATTACTCATGTAAATGATTTCATTTTGGGGTGAAATAATAAGAGTGAAGCTAAAGTATTTTAAATTAATTAATTCTGTCATTATTTATTAACTTTCATGTCATTCCAAAGCCTTAATACTGTTTTTTTTGTTTGTTTGTTTTGTTTCATGAAAAAAGCCATATAGAAATGTTGAACTTCCATACTATATTCCATACCTGAAGTCAACTTTTGTATGACTAGAAGACTCCATACAGTGGAGATCAAAATTATAGAACAATCTATAAAACCCTGATTTTTTTATTGAAATTGTTCATCTTCATCAGTCAAATTTGAAGCATTATTAGCTGTAGGTATACCACTGTTCTACTAACATGTTTGACAAAATATCCAAGACATTTAAAAAAAAAAAAAAAAAAAAAAAATCCTTTTGTTTGTGGAAAACACATTGATGAGAATCAGAGACCAGTAACCTCTGTAGCACGAAAGAAGATTACAACTACAATTGTTGAGGGTTACAGCTTTCAGAAATTAATAGGAAGTGTAGTGGCCCTTGCTTTGAATGACTTCAGCACATCTGCTGCCACAGGACATCACTAGTTTCTACATCACTAGCTGGTGGGATCTTCGTCCATTCTTCTTCGACTCTCTTCCATAGTTTGGTAACTGTAGTGGGTAACTTTGTCCCCAAGGATTTTCCAAAGATGTCTTGCATGAAAATTGCAGGCTGATTGCGAGATATTTGCAGGAAAGCAACTGCATGTTGCTGAAGGAAGTTCAGATAAACATTTGCATTTACTCATGCCATGTTGCTGTACAAGAGCCGAAACTTCAGCTGCAGAAAACATCCCCCAAACCATTACACTTCATCCTCCACCTTTCACTGACTTCTTTATGCACTTGGGCTTCAGTCTTCCCCAGTTTGACACCAAACAAAATGTTTTCCATCAGACTCAAATAAATTCAACTTGCTCTCATTACAAAAGTGAACTTTTGAAGCAATTGCAGCTGCAGTGTTGAACCCATTCCTCACTGAGAGTCTCAGTATAGTGCTGTCCTCTCGTGCATTTTTCTTACATGGACAACCCGCCTTTTCGGGGGGCTTGAATGAATTTTTGAGAAATCACAGATTTGGAATGACCAACTTCTATAGGAATGGCTAAAAGTAGAGTTTGTACAGATACGGTAAAATGAAATTCCAGGACTTTGAAGAACTTTTCAAGCACTACTTTTTAAATTTTCAATGGGTTCAATCATCTCACTTATCAAACAGTATCAATAGATTCGGTTCATCTGTTCCTCTTTTTACGTTTTTAGCCATGTTTACACTACATTGTCGGTACTACTACTGACTTAGCTCACTAGTTTTAAGTTTTATTAGTTTTTCTACTAGTTTTATTAACAGAAATAAATGAAAAAAAGTATTTAGTTTTTTTAATTGCGTGAATTTTGTGCTGTCTTTCAATAATTCAAGTTACATTGTCTTTCAATAATTCAAGCACTTTTTAAGTACCTCTTCAGGAATACTGTTATTTTTAAGGGTTTTCCAGGCCTTAAATTTCAAAAAGTCAAATTCAAGTACTTCAAGCACTTTAAGCACCTTGTACAAACCCTGTGAAAGGGTCATCCCATTGGCCTTTATCTGGACAATGTCTGGTCGCAGGGTTTCTGTCCTTTTAGAGCGGGCCGCCATCTCAGTGAAAATTGGAGGAATTCTGCCAGTTAAATAAGGTTTGTCATATAATTAAGGAAATTAGCACCAGGTGCCAGATTAACAACAGTAACTTGGAGGTTTCTGTAAGTGCTCTCTAAATTTGATCAGAGTTCTTTTCAAATATCTCATTTAGGGTTTTTTTATACTGTGCTTTAAAATACAATTCATTTATGAAATATGCTTAAAAAACTGTCCTTCTACTCCTGTTAGGATAACTTTAAACAGGACTAAGCAGTGACCTTAAAATTTAGGAAATCATAGGTTGTTAAAGTTATATTATTATATTCTAAGTTATATGGAAAAGAGCAGTATTAACATTTAGTTAACATCTCCATTTCTATTCCATGGGGAAAGAAAAGAAACTCAAACAGGTTTGGAATAACACGAGGATGAGTACATAATTATATAATTATATTATATTATATATTTTTCATTTTAAAAAGAACTAATCCTTTAACAGTAAGACTAAAATATATTTTAATCTGCTTTCGAGTGTCTGAAAATGCCTAATAATTTAACAGAGGAATAAATATTTAAATCTTTATTTATTTATTTATTTTTTGCTTGTTTTAACAGCGCTTGGAGCTCTTATGATCAGTGCACTAAAAATCAACAGGATATATTTTTCCAAACAAACCACATCTGCGCATTTGCTGAGAGCCAGACGAGCATCATGCGTTCATTAGACCATGGTTAGGAATCAATCTGACAGGATGAGGAAATTTATGCCTGGCCGACTGGAGGGGAGAGCAGAACATTGTAAGTTTCATTTTAATTTGAGGCTCCTGAATCTATTGGCACACCAAGTGACTTGGTGGATGGTAGCCATGGCAACAACACTTGATCCTCCAGATACACTGCATATATCTGAACTAAAATGAACAGATATAATATCATTAAATGAATGCAGAGAGAAAGACAGGAAGAGAGACATGCAGGAGCTAAAATAAATCTGAAAAACGGAGGATTGTGAAAATAAGGGAGATCAGGAAAACGATAATACAGTTGCCTGCTGAATGCATAAAAAGGCATATAAAGACCTGAGCGGTGCCTTTTGTCAGATGAACTTCATAGCTGTGCGTTCAGGAGTTCAGATGACTTCAGCAGCAGTTTGAACTAAAATTCTGCATGCATAGCACAATCCCATGAATCCCAGCGCCTGTTTAATTGACACTAAGGGTGGGCGGTATGACCAAAATCTTATATCACAACATGACTAATTTTATATAACGGTATCAGTATGTATGTTTTTTTCTGCTGGTCTTATGCAACTTGAGTTAAAAACACAATAAAACAGTTTTTTATATATTACAATTTATATGCATTTTATATATATATATATATATATATATATATATATATATATATGTATAACATACACACACATTTGATTTAATTTATTTATATTTTATTAATTATATTTTAGATTTATATTATATTATTTATATTTATTTAATTCTAAAGTGTTATAAAATAAGTACTATATTATAAATTAATATTATATACTTAGTTCTTCTATTTGTATGAATTATAAAAATTTTAATTATTAATTTTAGTGAATATGTGAATATGTATACGTAATATATATCTTCTATTTTATTACATCTGATTTAATTTATTTATATTTTGTTAATTATATTTAAATCAATTTAATTACAAAATATAGAGTATAATTTGTAATAATATATAAAATATAATATAACATTATATATAATAAACACTATATATTATAAATATAGCATATGAGTGTTTATACACTTTTACTATAAATTAATATAAATTATATACTACTTTTTATAGTAATATTTGGTGTTTATTATATATGTTATATTTTATATATATATATATATATATATATATATATATATATATATATAAAATAACACACATTTAATTTATTTATAATTTAATAACTATATTCTGTAATTATTTTATTAATTAAATTTGAAAATTCTCATTGATGCCACATTAAAAGCCATAAAATAGTCTAAATACATACATCTGTCATTGCACATGAACTGGAGTCCATATAAATCTGTGAAAATGCAATGTTGCTTGGCAACCGACTAAACTCTCAATACAACACCCCATAATAACTAGCTTTTTGACTTGTTTAGATTATGTCATGCTCAGTATTTTCACATTTATCCGTATTTCACTCTCAAGTGGAAAAAACTGTAAAGCAATCTTGCACACAACAAGCAACACAAATATATCTATCTCCTCACAGCACAATCTCGACCAGATGACACATCTCTGCCGTCGCACGGAATATCCCATCATACCGCCCGGCACTAATTGACACTCTCCATCACTCAAACCCAAAGCACTTCCTCCAGGAGCTTGAAGGACAACCCAACCCCGGCATTATTGCCAATCCAAGCTGTGCTCTGTGAAGCAGGACTCGCCTCTTGCTCTGTCGACTCGAGGCGTGAGAGTGGCGGGGTTCGAGAGCACGGGTCGGGCCCTGCGGGGAAGAGATGCTCTCGGTTGGATACCGCGCCCTCCCTGTCGCATGTGTTCTCCCTGCTTGACACTTCCTCCCACTCACGCCTGGTTGTGCAATGGCTGTTACGCAAGACGGAGCAGCTTCCAGAGTGATGAGAAGACTCGGGTTGCTGCACAAGAGGGAAAGATCTGGCAGAGCGAGAGGACTGCAGATGAAAAACGGCAACAAAAGGAGAGCGAGTGAGAAAAAGTCGATATTATTCAATTCTTTCATCTACAGGCCAGCTGGAAAGCCGGGTTTTTGCTGCAGGTCAACAGGTACGAGAGGGCGAACATGCGAGGGGCCAGGAAGCTCGGCGTCTCATCAAGGGTCGCAAAGTGACAGTCGATATGCTAAGAGTAGAGTCTGGAGAGAATTGGGAAAAGGGCTGAATTGATTACTCATTCAATTACAATAATTAAGCGCCTACTTGAGGCACTCTGTCTTAACATGCCTTTTGTCATTTATTACTCTTTAAAAGAGGAAAAGAGGAGTCCTTCATTTCTCTTTAAGGGAAAAAATACTCAACAAGGGACAGTGTTGTGTTCATGAGCATCACATTAATCACTACGACCATCAGCATCTAAACCTTTAGGGAAAAATCGCTGAATTTTGTAGCCAACACACAAAAAAGAGCCTAAAACTTACACGATGAAAGGTGGTGCTCAGCCTTTTAGGCGAAAATACACATTAAGTAAAGAAATCAGACTACTTTCTGATTACTTTTGACCTCATTTGTTTATCACATTGATCTTAATCTTGTCATATTGATATAAAAATACAAAGAGAAAGAAAATGTATTCCATTCTTTGTTGGTAAACAACATGAAGTGCATTAAATTAATTACATTGCTTTAGGATTTTGCTTGTGAATTGATAAATTGATAAAAAGGCAATAATTAAATCTTAAAATGTTAAAAATAATTAATACTTTCAAAATAAAAACAATTTAAAATAAAATACTTATTAAAAAATTAAATATTTAATTTGTTAATGCTCTGTGGCCCCTTAAAATGTAAAACTTTTGAAAACATTTCATGCATAACTTACTGGCATCTAGACTCTGTTTTAATAGTTAAATTAAACAAATATATAAAAAAAAATCATGTCTAATTAATTCATATAATGAAATGTACACAATTTAACAGCAATTTATTAAAAGTTCAACAAAAATTACATTTTAAGGCCCAGTGAGATTATTTTGTTTTATTTTTACCAAATTTGGTGTTTTCCATTATCTGAATTCCATTTTAATTATTTCATTAAATGTTAAAAATCAAAAGCATCTCTAATTAGTTGATTACTTTAAAAATTATTATTATTATTTTTTTATTATTATTATTTTTTTTTTTTTCCAAAAATACTGTGTTGTGTGTAACATTTTTTAAACCGAACTTTTATTTTGATAGGTTGCTGTTAAGACCGTGATTCCGTGACATTCCACGTTATACAGCAAATTCCGTTTTTATGACTATATTTTTTTCTGTCTGCATTTAATAATAGAGCCCTAAACATATTCAATACGATGATCAAAGCATAGAAGCAGTAGATCCCTTCCACTCTCAAAGCTTCACATTCCTTTACCACTTCCTGGATTGATATTTCACTCGGTAACATTAGGCAGTTTTGACTGCCTATTTGAATGCTGTTTATTGTTGATGATCACATTTTTTTCTTATGCATCTGCTTACATATGAGGTCACTCGTTTCTGCGTCTTCCTCGTCTGTGGTTTTTAATCGGGAGATTCTGGTCTCATTCAGAAGATGCGTAATAGTGCCCCCAAGCGTATAATAGTGAAAACACAGAAAGCTGTAAAATTTTCTCATGAAAGACGAGATAAGGCAGGGAAAGAGTTACTGCAGATGTAGGTTTAAACCATTCCCTATTTGTTGAAAGTGCCAACTATCTTCTGTATATGATTAACATGAACTCAATGAACACTAACTCATACAGTAGCCCTAATATCAAGCAGACTTCATTTATTACAGCTGAACTATCTTTCATCTGAGAGGCTGTTGAATGATGGTCATATGAATGAACTCTGCGGGATATTACACAGCCATAAATCACATCAACAATAACAATCATTTACACTCACTTCTTCAACCAAGCTGACCAGCTCTCGGGATCATTAAGCAGATCAAAAATGGTCCCTTTTTGGAAAAGAAACCATTAGTCTGTTCCTATTATCCAGAACAAAGACAAAAAATCTGACTTCACTGCAACGATCTGAGAAATCACTGGGGGTGAAAAACAGCCGCCTCTCAGCTAGAGCGACTCCAATCACAGAAATCAAACCCTGATAATGAGGCGAGAGTCTCAATATCAGAGGCAACCACAGGAACAGTCAAATATTTGTTGCGTTACGCCATCTGGAGAAAGATGAAGACAGCTGATTCAGAAATGTTAAAAAAAAAAACTAAATAATAAGCATTTTTGTCGATTAAGTTGTACCACAAACAAACTGCTGAGAGCTTTTAATTCCACTCAGCGTGCCTAATGGATTCAAACCACAGTAGAGGAAACTTTGTTAAGATAAAATGAGCTAATATCGAGGAAAATTTCAAATGCCTCCAGACTGATGTCGTTTGTCAAAAACCTTTTATTGCGCCATGTTTTCCTCCACCCATTTTGCCAAAAGCTGTATCATACTGATAGTGAACAGTAATTGTAATAAAAGCAAATGGAAATCACGTCTCCCGCTGTGAAGCGACGGAGAGTCCCGTGCTAATGGACGGTGTACAGCTTGTCTTGCGCTGTTCTATCTGAAAACAGTAATGAGGCATTTTGCTGATGACGGGTAGGTGGCAGAAACACAATGACTGGGCTCTGCTGACCGACCGCAGATGGGAAAAGGCCAAAACCCACACAAACAGATTGGGAGGCTGTGCTGGTTGGCAAGCAGACGGCTTAAAACTACGCTGGTTCTAAAGTGCGAGTCAACTGGAGATGGATCAATTTCGGGTGACCCGCAGAGCAACTTCTGTTGCACAGATTTATCCTCCATTGTGCGAGACAGCGCCTCATTTGGCTTTGAGAGACTTAATTGGGTTATGATACAGAGCATTGTTTGAAGGAGGCATATGGGGAAGCGTTCACACAGACACAGACTAATGCAACACAACCGACTTCTACAGTTTTTTTGTTCTGCCTTTTCTGTCATCTTATTATTAGAAGTATGCGCTAAGGAAAACATCATGATTACTGTTGCTCGTACCTAAGGTTAGGGATTTGAGCGGCGTGTACAACTCGCAGCACTTGTGCTACAAACTTGAGTGATACTTCAAATCATGCGGCTTGTTGAGAAGAGGTGTGCTATTACTGTTCAGAGCAATCTGACTTTTTCTTTTCACTTGGCAGGCGATAAAATGAGTGGCATTTACTTACACTGATGGAACATGAGCTGTAACAGCATAGAAACATGCTAAAAAATATTCAGAACGCTGCAGCAGCTGCGTAGCAACTGTCTACAGCACCCTAGCAACAGACCAAAAACATGCTAAACACAATTCACCTTATCAACTGGCAAGAACACCCTAGCAACAGTGTAGAAACAGTCCAAAAACAATTTTGCTTAGCAACCACCTAGAACACCCTAGCAACAGCACAGAAACACGCTAGAAAACAATTGACCTTAGCAGCCGCCCAGAACAGGGGTCTCCAACCTTTTTTTTTATCCACGGACCGGTTACGGTTTGAAAATATTCTCGCAGACCAGGGTGGCCAGGCTGGGGGTTCTTGTTATCGGCATATGTTGAAGTACATTCATCTCTTGTCGTCTCTGAGAGAATATGCGCCATTAGTGCAGCATTAGAAAAAGTTAAGACGTTCACTGGCATAACTATTGCGCAAAGTTTTCACATTTTACCACAAACCCCCATTATGTATCTTAAATTCGGGGAGACATGAAAGAGGAATCAACTCGGTATGCCACGGTGTCTGAAACACGTCTCTATGCTTGTGCACGCTTTGGATGTGTGCAAGAACAGAGCGTAAGTAACGAATTGAGTTCTGTTTCATTTCTTCTTCTTGTGGTTTTAAATAGCTTGAACATGTAAATTGTCAAATTAATCTGCAAATCACATTGTGAACGGTGGGGTCTGGATCTGGTTCGTACTATCACGGATAAACTGCAATCCGTTTAAGCCCTAATAGATATATTATATTAGATAACAGATATATTAAGCCCTATATGACAGATCAGAGCAATCTTTTATTTACTAATTTAACATGAAATCATCACATTGTTACTCCATATTAAATCGCATACAACGAAAGTACAGAATAATTAGAACAATCATTTATGCACAATAAATAACAGAGCATCAAATCTATACAAATTTTCCCCAGAACGTTCGACCCAGTGGTTGGGGACCTCTGGCCTAGAACACTCTAGCAACAGAATAATCATGCCAAAAACAATTCACCTTAGCAACAGCATTACCATGCTGAAAACCATTTACCTTAACCACCTAAAACACCCTAGCAACAGTGTAGAAACATTCTAAAAACAATTTAGCTTAGCAACCACCCAGAACACCCTAGTAACAGTACAGAAAGAGGCTAAAAACAATTCACCTTAGCAACCACCTAGAACACCCTAGTAACAGAATAATCATACTAAAAAAATGTCACCTTGACCGCATAGAATTCCTAGCAAGTGTAGAAACATTCCAAAACAATTTAGCTTAGCAACCACCTAGAACACCCTAGTAACAGTACAGAAAGAGGCTAAAAACAATTCACCTTAGCAACCACCTAGAACACCCTAGTTACAAAATAATCATGCAGAAAACCATTCACCTTAGCAACCACCTAGATCAAATCTAGCAATAGCGTTGAAACATTCCAAAAAAATTTGCTTAGCAACCACCCAGAACATCCTAGCAACAATACAGAAACATGCCAATAACATTTCACCTTAGCAAAAATATAGAACACCCTAGCAACAGTGTAGAAACATGCCAAAAACAATTCAACTTAGCAACCGCCTAGAAGACCCTAGCAATAGAACAGAAACAGGCTAAAATCAATTCACCAATTTATCAATTCGCAACAGAATAATCATGCCAAAAACCATTTACTTTAGCATCTGCCTAGAACACCTTAGCAACAGTGTAAAAATATTTTAAAAAAAAACAAAAAAAACAAAAAAAAAAACTTTTAGAAACATCAGAAACATGATAAAAACAATTCACCTTAGTAACCACCTAGAACACCTTAGCAACAGTGCAGAAACATTCCAAAAATAATTTACCTTAGCAACCACCTAGAACACCCTAGCAACAGCGTAAAAACAATCCAAATACAATTCAACTTAGCAACCACCTAGAAAATCCTAGCAACAGTGCAGAAACTAGGGCTGTGTATTGCCAAGAATTTGGCGATACGATACGTATTACAGTACAGGGGTTGTGATATGATATGTTGCAATACACTGCGATACTGTAAACAAGGCGATATATTGGGATATTTCTTATTTTAAAAATAGGATATACTTAAAGGAAAGCTGTAATTAAGAACACACCACCATATGCAAAACTTAGCAAAAAGTTCAGTTCAAAAATGTCAAAAGATCAGTCCCTGTAACATTCTTACTGAATTACTTTTTGTGCAGTACAAGTAAAGGGGGAAAATAACATGCCTGCAGGATTCTTTAGTTATTAAATGTATAAAATGTAGGCTTTTATAAACAGAGCGTATATATTTGAAGAGTTCAGATGCAAAACCAGCTAAAAGCCATCTCGGTCAAAAATGAGATAATGATACTGAGTGAATGCTCCTGACACATAGTACACATCCATCAAATACTTTTACTTCAAACTCGCTAAATTCCAGCCTCAGACGCCACACCGACAGGCATCTGAGAATGGCTTGATTTGAAAAAGGTTATTTTTACAGATTAATTAAAAACCACTGCATGGATTTTTGTCATAATAGGGTAGATGTGTACATACACTGCCAACACACATTAATGTTCAAACAACATGTAAAAGTGAAGTTTGCATCCGATGACCCCTTTAATAAGTCTAGAGCACCCTAGTAACAGCATAAAAAAACATGGCCAAACATTTCACCTTAGTAACTGCCTAGAACACCCTAGCAACATCATAGAAACATAAAAACTTCGAAACACCTCAGCAACTGCGTAACAACATCCCTAGCAGCCACCTATAACACCCTAGCAGTAACCGCATATAAATATGCCAAAAACATTCAGAACACCTTAGCAACCACCTCGAGCACCCTAGCAACAGCATAGAAACATGCCAAAAACAATTCGCCTTAGCAACCACTTAGAACACCTTAGCAACAACACAGAAACATGCTAGTAAAAAACATTCAGAACACCTTAGTATTCACATAGCAATCAGCCTAACTACCTAGAATAGCATAGAAATAGCACAAAAACATGCCAAAAAACATTTAAAACAGCTTAGCAACTACCTAGAACACCCTAGCAACAGCATAGAAACATAAAAACACCAAAACACCTCAGCATCTGCGTAACAACAATCCTAGCAGCAACCGCATATAAATATGCCAAAAAACATTCAGAACACCTTAGCAACTGGCTAGAGCACCCTAGCAACAGCATAGAAACACACTTAGAACCATTCAGAACACCCTGGAACACTACTAGCACTGTGAGAGTGAGTTTTGAGCATTTTCGTCATAAAGTGTAAACTATCTAGCTAATACGATCACTTTGCGGCTGAAGTCAGCTCTACCATGACCTGAATTTTTAATAGCAGCCTATAAAAATGGAGAGCAGAAAAATTTCTGAGCCTGTCAGTCTGATATTCTGGCACAATCCGCGGACCTGAAGTGAGTGAGAAGCAATTAGCAGGTGGAATCTAGCCCAGCATAGAAAGGTGTATTTTAAGAAAGGTTACAGCTGATGGAGGACACGTCTTAAGGACATTAAAGAAGATTGGCCACTTCTTCTTGGTTCGCTGATCCAATTGCATATTAATATCTTTGATTTCATTATTATTCCAATATCCTCCAATGAGATTGGAACGTAATATCGGAGTGCCCTCCTCTGGATAGGAAATAGTATCATGGCTGCACGCTCAGGCTGCACGGCAGTATATCAAACCATAACCAATCCGATCCGAATCCACCGTGACATTACGGAATAACTTATAGCTCCATTTCCTAGGTTTTGAAGTTCATCTCATATAAAAATGTGTCAAAAACACACTAAGAGACAGACTTGGTATTAAATTAACTAGATGTTAAAGAGCTTAAAATCACTCATCACAATGCAGAGCACGATACCACGCTGTTAAAACACTAAATCAAAGCTTTTACAGTAAATCCCAACATCATTCAGCATTTTAAGCCACCTTTTTTCTCTTCTGCCACCGTGAGTGCAGTATCTAATCTGTTGAACTAGATTCTGTGCACTGCACGCTCAAAATACACAGATCTATCTGCAATTAACCGCAAATGTATAGCGGCAATTAACCTTATGGATCGTAATTAACACTTTTTACAGTATTTTAATTAATGTAGATCTCTCTCCGACAGACTGTTATTTGCCATAATGAACGCAGAGAAAAGCATCAAGGGTCATGTTCTGCAGTCATGATATCTGATTTCATATCTTTGTATTATCAAGACTATTTACAGTCTTTCCTCATTGACTGAGCACACAAAACCAAACACCAATAGATTCAGAAAAAGCAATGGTCCGTCACACCTGAAACAATTTTGATCTCCTATTCAGATTCGGAGTCTGTCTCCTGCCGGTTTACGATTTCATCTCATATCTAGCGTCATTAATAGCTACTGCTTCTTCTTTGTACTGCCCTGTGCACAATCCATTTCGTTCTATTTACTGAGTGCTCTGCTCATCTCTCATAACTGACATACAAATAAATATTTAGAACTGTTTGGATCGGGGAGCGACTGATACTTAGTCAAACTTGTATCTGCATGGCCAGCATTGTAATCGAGAAAACAGGCAGTTCAGAAAGAACAAGTAAACATCAGTTTGTTGCATATATAATGGGTGAGAATAGAGCAGAGCAGTTGGGTTCTAGAAGTAGAAATCCTGTTCATTTTCTCTATAGCGTAACTGATGCTGAACAATGACAAATAAACCTTTCAAAACAGACCTGCTATGAGTTCTGAGGTTGTTATTGTGATATATGCACCTGTAAGTGTGATTTCAGTCGAGTTTAATTGCAAAATTCCCAGTGAGGAACTTAACTACTCATAATTCTGAAGACACCAATTGCTGTTACCATGAAAACGTAAATCGAAAGAGATTCTCTCGCACGAAGGACTGAGAGTGATTTAACTGAGCCTCTCAAATTACTTCAATACAAATGAATACAATTATTTTACAATAAACTTAAAATACTGCTTTTATATTTATACATTTATAGTTTTTGATTCTGTTGCGAAATTCATTAAAGCTCATTGGATAAGTAGGGATGAAAACACCACCTTTCAAAAGTTTGGGGTCGGTATCCGTAAAAGGGTCTCTTAAGGGGTCAGTAAGTCTCTTATGCTATCAAGTCTCCACTTCTTTGATTAAATACAATAAAAACTAATATTGTGAAAGATTGTTACAATTTAAAACAACTGTTTTCTATTTTAATATACTCTAAATATTACTTAATTTTTAAAAATATTTTTATCTATTTTAATGTATTCATGTGATGTTCACATGATCCTTCAGAAATCATTCTAATGTATTGATTTTGTGCTAAAGAAACATTTCTTCTTATTATGAATGTTGAAAACTACGGAAGCCTGTTTCTGTCACCAAAAAAAAAAAGGTAATTGCGTTTTTTTGTCTTACAATTCTGACTTTTTTTCTCGCAACTGTGAGAACTGACTTTTTTAATTGTACATTTTTGTGTAATTCAAACTTGCAATTCTGACTTTATTTCTCACAAATACGAGTTTGTATCTCGCAATTCTGGCTTTTTTCTTGCAGTTGTGAGTTTATATCTCACAACTCTGACTTTTTTCTCAGGATTGTAAGATATAAACTCGTAAATGCGAGTTACATAATTTAATTCTCAGAGCTGTGAATTTATATCTCACAATTTTGACTTACCTTAATAATTGCATGTTATAAAATCAGAGAAAATGTCTGAATTGTAAGATATAAACTCTCAATTGCAAGAAAAAAAGTCAGAATTGCAAGACACAAACTCGTATTTGTGAGAAATAAAGTTACGATTGCGAGATAAACAATTCTGAGAAAAAGTCACAATTTGCGAGATATAAACTTGTAAATTTGAGAAAAAAGTCAGAATTGTGAATTTATTTCTTGCAATTCTGACTTATTTCTCACAAATGCGAGTTTGTATCTCACAATTCTGACTTTTTTCTTGCAATTGCGAGTTTATATCTTACAATTCTGACTTTTTTGTAAATTTGAGTTATACAGTTTGATTCTCAGAGTTGTGAATTTATATCTCACAATTCTGACTTAACTTAATAACTGCATGTTATAAAGTCCGAATTACTAGTTATAACCTCACAATTCTGAGAAAATGTCAGAATTGTGAGATATAAACTCGCAACTGCAAGAAAGTGCGTGTTTGTATCTCACAATTCTGACTTTTTTCTCAGAATTGTGATATAAACTCGTAATTGAGTAATAAAGTCAGATTCTCAGAATTGCAAATTTATATATCACAATTCTGACTTAACTCTTTTGCGTTATAAAGTCAAAATTGCGAGTTATAACCTCACAATTCTGAAAAAAAAGTCACAGTTGCGAGATATAAACTCACAATTCTGAGAAAAAGTCACAGTTGCGAGATATAACCTTACAATTTTGAGAAAAAAGTCAGAACTGTGAGTTTATTTCTTGCAATTCTGACTTTATTTCTCACAAATGCGAGTTTATATCTTACAATTCTGACTTTTTTCTCAGAATTGTGAGATATAAACTCGTAATTGAGAGTTATAAAGTCAGATTCACAGAACTACACATTTTTATCTCAAAATTCTAACTTAACTCACAATTGCGTGTTATAAAGTCAGAATTGTGAGCTATAACCTCACAATTCTAAGAAAAGAGTCAGAAATGCTAGTTTGTATTACGCACTTCTGAGATGTAAACTTGCAATTGCAAGGAAAAAGTCAAAATTGTGAGATAAAAAGTCACAATTACCTTTATTTTTTATCCAGTGACAGGAACGGGCTTCCATAGAAAATGGGCTTCCATTGTGAAAACCCTGATACATTTTTTTTTTCCCCAAGATTCTTTTACAAATAGACAGTTCAAAAGAACAGCATTCATCTGAAATAGAAATTGCAAACTTTTGAACCTAACTAACCTCAAACTTTTGAACAGTAGTACATCTTTTGTCCTTTTCAGGTTTGTACTGTGGTCATTCATCTCAGAGTTGGTCGGTTTAGTTCACGGCTTAGAAATCTTTACTGATTTTTTTAATCACAATGAAGAAAATGAATGGGAACAATATGAACCAAGTGTGAAAAATGTGGGCAGTCATAGCTGTGCTCCACAGCCACAGACTCTTTAAATGGGCAATACACTTCTTTTTTCTCCCTGAAGTCCATTTACTGTATAATGTTAGCCAAGACTTCTTGCACAAAAAACACATTTCAGACCCTTAGAATTGAACAGGATGTTTTTGTTACTGTACATTTAACACGTCCATATGTAAATGACCTCTGTTATTACTAGCTTCTTTGGAGGCAGGAAAAAAAATAAAAATCAAACCTTCAAACAGGCAAGCAAAAAACTTTCCATGATATATTTTCTATGATATAACATCTTCAAAACTCCTTAAGTCAGTCACTCTGTGGGTGATAAAGAATGACGGTCTTACCTTCAGGAGCATCTGCGTCACATATCTTAGTGATGGCAGCGGAGTGATTGCCCTGTGATGGGTCTGCTGTAGGCAGCGGGGTCTGGGAACAAAAAAAAAAAAAAAACCTCAATAAACCCAATCTGATCTATGGAACAGGACTGTAAAAGTATGAAAGTTAAAAATAAGGAATATGATTTGTTTTTAATGTTTTTTTTACATAAGCATTTGTAAAACATTACCACTGTGATCTGATATTTGTCTTTCTTTCACACTCTCTTAATAACAAATGCACAAAGCAGTTTTGTGCACATTATTCTCATATCTCATTCACTAACCACCCACAATCCAGTTAAACCAGCTACTAAAGATTAAAATAGCCATGCTATAATATCAATGCCTCTGTTTTATTTAAATGAGACTCATTAACAAAACTCTGCTATGTGCATTGGTGCAAAAACGTGGCAGAGTTAACACTAAAAGGAAAGCTTGTGAATGCTATTTCATTTAAAAAAAAAAAAAATGTTTACATTCATCATGGCAGTAATGCTTCATCAAATGATGGAGCAGAGCATTATAACCTGTCATATGTAAACATGTGGTATAGTCATGCACAGTTTAGTCATTTTAAAGACTTTATTTATAATTGAACCCAATTGACATAATTCCTTCAGTAAACTAGTGCTAAAACAACAGAGGCTTGAGTGAGTATAAACAACACTTATATTTCCAGAACACTCTCCTACAAGAATACTGACAACAAAGCAAAGCAAAAAAAAACAATTTTGGACTGACTCATTCTGCATAATTTCATTTGACACATACTAATTAAAAGAGGCAGACTGACTCATAAGCTTTTTGGGTTATTACATTATGGGAATGTGTTCAGAAATACAATTACAGTTTCAATTACACATCGCATGTGCTTAGAGATAATGCATTGCTGTTTATGCTGGATGATGAAATGAGTAAACCTCATTTGTTAAAAGTAAATATATGAACCATCTGGGTGTATTTATGATTCAAATAATTTTTTTATAAATAAAAGTCTCACATTTTTCACCATTTAATATCACATAAATATAAATACACTTAATACACAGTCCTCAACTTATTATGCAGGATTTAGTAGACTGCTGTTCAAAAGTTTTTTAATTTTTTTAAGTTAAAATGTTTTTAAGTTTCTTATGCTCATCAATGTTCCATATATATTATTTAATTTAAAATTGTAATATAATTTAAAATATAATTTATTTCTGTGATGCAAAGCTAAATTTTCACCAGCCATTACTCCAGTCTTCAGTGTCGCATGATCCTTCAGAAATCATTTTATCAAAGTTGGAAACAGTTGTGCTGCTTAATCATTTTTTGGAACCTGTGATACTTTTTCAGGATTCTTTGATGAATAAAAAGTTTAAAAGAACAGCATTTATTCAAAATAAAAATCTCTTCTAACAATATAAGTCTATCAATTTATCAATCTAATACATCCTTGCTAAAAAAAAGTATAAATTTCTTTCAAAGAAAGAAAGAAAAAAATTTACTGACCCCAAACTTTAAACGTTAGTGTATACTGCTACAAAAATAAAATAAATGCTAATAAATAAATTAATAATAATTTATTAATAATAAAATAATTTATTAATAAAAAAATAATACATTTTAAATAAATGCTGCTCTTTTTAATTTTTTATTCATCAAAAAAATCCTGAAAAAAGTATCACAGGTTCCAAAAAAAAAAAAAAAAAAAGCAGCACAACGGTTTCCAACATTCATAATAAATCAGCTTATTAGAATGATTTCTGAAGAATCATGTGCAGTGAAGACTGGAGTAATGACGCTGAAAATTCAGCTTGCATCATATAAATAAACTCTATTCTAAAAATATTACAATACAAAAAAAACTATTTTAAATTGCAATGATATTTCACTTTATTACCGCTTTGTCTGTATTTTTAATCAAATAAAAGCAGCCTTGATGAGCAAAAAAGACTTCTTTAAAAAAACATAAAAATCTTACTGATTCCAAACTTTTGAATGGCAGTTTATATTAATATACTTATGTATGTACTATTTTTATAAACAAAATATATATATTTTATTACATTATTACATTTTACAAGTGACTGATATTTTTTCTTATGAGCGTAAAATGGACTTCCAATAGATGTTTTTTGCCAAACTTGAAACAAAATATATAAATAATATAAGTAATAAAATAATAAATATTCATAAACAACATATTAAAATACATATTTAACATGAGCTAAAATAATACTTTTTTTTTTTTTTTTTTTTTTTACATTTTTAGCTACTAAAAACTACACTTTCTTGAAATTGCGCTTCAGTAAATTACTCTTCCCACCCCACCATTCCAATTTAAATTCCAATTTTGTATCCTGTTTGCTACATCAATTCTAATTCAGGAATCTAATTAGAATTTTAAAAGCATCCTCAGTTCAATTCTGAATGACGCACAACCCTGCAAAACACGTATTTCGTTTATGCTTATTTCAATATTTACATCTGACACTGCAGAGGGGGCTGTAATTGGTCAGATTTCGACACATGCTGTGATGTTTACTGAGTAGAACGGGTTCGATCTTGCCGCTAGCTGTTCTTCCTTCTCTGTCCTCGGCAGACGATTTGCCCCATCAGCCTTCTGACAGCTTGTCAGCCTCACAGCAAATTACTCTTCATTTGAGCTTGTATTTACGCAAAGGCAGCATAACTTTTGGAAGTAATCAAACGGGAAAACATGCACCGCTGGATAGATGCAGAATGACTGCTACCCTTTCAGGAGGTGAAGAGAAATCAGATTTGATTGACGAAGAGTTTGTCAGTTTCAGCCACAGCCTCCCATGGATCCTTCACAGTCTGTTCGGCGACCACCTGATGCATTGTTCGCATAAAAATGGCAAGCACTGACTGATATTGACATGTCAACCTAGACTGGCTGGGTTTTTCCACAATGATCTATGACTGTGGTGTAATTTAGCACACAAAAACAAAGAATGGTATTCAAAGGCATCACATCTAGGTCTGAAAGTCTCTTCCTGTCTAAGTAGGTGGTTCTTGGCTTGAATAACCTGGCCAGATTTTGAGCCAAAAGTCGATCAGCAGTTGCTAGGCTACATAAGGAAAGACGTATAGATTCACAGTAAAGTTTTCACACTTAACATGATCAGGTCAAAGACGTCGGACAGTTTTTAACCTTATATAAATGTACAGAGCTTTGAAGAGGCAAAAATAAATAAATAACAGACGCAGGAAGGCCTTTAATGGGTTTTGAAGAGAGTCAGGAGAGAAGGTTTTGAAAGGCTTTCAAACACTTGTTTTGTAAAGGGTTGATCATTACATACTTATGTCACCGGCGTGGGCTCTGTTTGCTTAGAATACGACAGCTGTAATCCTGTAATCCTGATGCCGTGCAGCACCAGGGATTGACTGTTACACAAACAAACGCACTTCTCACCTGCAGCAGGTATTTCTGGCTGCCGTACATGACGTATTGCGGGGCCAGACTGTAGATCATGTAGCTGGTGTGGAGGACGATGAGGAGGAGGATCATGCAGAGGAAGAGGAGGGCCTGCGGACGGGTTCTCTGGGGTCTGATCTTATACAGCTGCATGAAAACAAACAACAAACATCCTTATATTACTCATACGACTATAAGTACTATTAGTCTACAGCACTCTGAAGTGCAGAAATGCACACTATATAAATAATGCTGCATTAAAAGCAACAAAAACATGGATAGTATAGCAGAACTGCAATGATGGATACTTTAAAAACAAACAGGGTCAAAACTGAGATAAAGCGTATAGTTACTGCACAAGCTAAAATTGCTGAAATGAATAATCAGAATTCTTCAAAGTGCATTACTAAGGACATAAGTTAATGTTGGAAAACCAAGTATTATTATTTTTTATCTTACATATAAAAACATGTTTTTTTTTTTTGTTTTTTTTTTTTAATAAATAAAACATTTTGTGTTTTACACAGTATATCAATATTTTGTTTCAGTGTTTATATACAGCATAGCAAGTTAGCATATTACAATGATTTCTGAAGAATCACGTGACACTGAAGACTTAAGTAATGATGCTGAAAATTCAGCTTTGCATCACAGGAATAAATTAAATTTTTAAATACATTAAAATAGAAAACAGTTATTTTTAAATTGTAAAACTATTTCACAATATTACTATTTTCACTGTCTTTTGAGCACATACAGTAAAGGTCAAAAGGTTACACAGAACCTTGCAGAATCTGCTAAATACTAATTATTTGACCAAAACAAGAGGGATTATAGAAAATGCATGTTATTTTTTTTTAATTAGCACTGACCTGAATAAGATATTTCACATAAAAGACGTTTACACATAGTCCACACGAGAAAAGACCAGTTGAATTTATAAAAATGACCCCATTTTAAAGTTTACATACGCTTGATGCTTAATACTGTGTTGTTACCTGAAAGATCCACAGCTGTTTTTGTTTCTTTGTTTTTTGAGTTGTTCATGAGTCCCTTGTTTGTCCTGGACAGTTAAACCAGTTTAAATACCTTCAGGTTCCACAAATTCTTCAGCATTTTTGTGTATTTGAACCCTTTCCAACAATGACTGTATGATTTTTAGATCCATCTTTTCACACTGAGGACAACTGAGGGACTCATATGCAACTATTACAGAAGGTTCAAACGCTCACTGATGCTCCAGAAGGAAAAAAGAATGCATTAAAGACAGGGGTGAAAACTTTTGAACAGAATGAAAATGTGTACTATTTTTTTTAAATATCTTTTTTTTATTTTTTTTTTTTTTCATTTATTACTGCCCTTCAGAAGCTGCAAAAGATACTTACATGTTTCCCAGAAGACAAAACAGGTTAAATTTACCCTGATCTTCAAATTCAAAAAAGTTTTCACCCCCTGGCTCATAATGCATGGTTTTTCCTTTTGAAGCCACAGTGAGCATTTGATCCTTCTGTAATAGTTGCATTTGAGTCTCTCAGTTGTCCTCAGTGTAAAAAGATGGATCTCAAAATCATACAGGCATTGTTGGAAAGGGTTCAAATACTCAAAAACGCTAAAAAACCAAAGAATTTGTGGGACCTGAAGGATTTTTCTGAAGAACAGCAGGCAGTTTAACTGTTCAGGACAAAGAAGGGACTCATGAACAACTGAAAAAAAAAAACCAGCTGTGGATCATTCAGGTAACAACACAGTATTAAGAATTAAGTGTATGTAAACTTTTGAACATGGTCATTTTAAAAACTTGTGGACTATGTGTAAATGTCTTTTACGTGAAATATCTTATTCAGGTCAGTATTAAATAAAAAATAACAGGCTTTTTGTATGATCCCTCTTATTTTGGTAAAATAATTAACATTTTTCAGATTCTGCAAGGTGTAAATGTTTGACCTCAACTGTAAATGCAGCCTTGGTGAGCATAAGAGACTTTGTTAAAAACATTTAAAACAAATACCATTTTCAAACATTTGACAAGTACTGTGTAAGGTTTAAAATACACCATATATTTATTGTTGATATATTATATGAAATAATTAAAAACATATATTCTAGTAGAAATTGGAGGAAATTACTGTTATTTATTGTAATGAAAAACAAAGTTTTACTTTTAATGAATATTAAATATGCATTATATAAAATACTATGACTTTAATTTATATATAAACAAAAATCAGCATTTAATTTATAAAACAGTATTTAAAAAACTGTCAGAATGGAAAAAGGAAGTCTTTGTAGCCCCAGAGTACTTAAATTTTACCTATACAAACTAAATCGCCAAATTTCATCAGAAAGATTCAGTACAACAACACTCATGCCAGCATAAAAATGCTTAATAAAGCAGGTGAATGAAAATGGGGAGGGGAAAAAAAAAAATATTTGTTTCTCACCCGTAACCAGAAGAACCAAATCCCCATGTTACGGATCCCAGCCATGGAAGTGAAAACAAAGTACATGGTGATGACGGTGATGAGAACATAGTCCAATGGGAAAACCTGAAGAAAGAAAAGAAAAATCAACCATTTTTGGACGCCAACCACACAAATACACAAACTCAGAAGTTCTTGATCTATTTCACTCATTCACTAGAACTACAATGCAGTCTCTATTCATCTACACACAACACACTTCTCAGGACCGAGTGTCAACTAAAAGAACCATTACCCTGACAATGAAGATGGCTGGAAGGCCATGACAGTGCTGTCCACTATCCCAGCCTTTTTCTTTGTGTACCAGAGTGCTTTTCAGAGCAAGTGATGCATGTTTCACAAACCATACAATGCTAGAGGCATAAAGGATATATATACACACTCACACTCTCAGCGGTGGCCTAAAATACTGTCACTCCTGTGCTAGAGATGTATCGCTCCACAACTCGGAGGTGATCTTTCAGCAATCCAGACTATTTTCGATGCATTTCATCTCAAAAGAGCCACAGGAAGTACATGGCAGAACTGTTTGAAAGTCAAGCTAAAAATGAATCGCCTGTTCCTGGAAGAGTTGCTGGCTCGTAGAAATGGCAATGCCTCTTCCGTTGGCAGCTTGTCCTCCATAACTCCGCTGGAGCTGAAATGCAGTTTTTGAAATGAGCAAAACACACACTGACCTTACCTACTACCCTCGGAAGATGGTCAGTGACATCATGAAGTACAAATTAAAAATGTTTCTGGAAGCACGGGCAATAATTCTTCGGCCTGCATGTCTTATCCTTTTGCAAATTACTTTTCTTTTTCCCTTTTCACATGGCCTAATTGCAGAAATCAATGGTCTGGATTCCTGAACAATTTGGTTTAATCAAGCCATCTGAAGTAGCGAGTGAAACAAGTGATCATATTTTATTCAAGCACATGGAAACTGATCATTGTGCTACTTGAAGAAGATTGAAGGATTTGAAATCTCTTCCAAAAGCACTAAATGATGAAAAGCGCTTATTTCTGATTCACAAATAGTGCTTAATTCAGAGGTCATCACATCTTTTTATGCACCAAGGGGCCACAGACTACAGACTGTTCAGGGTCTTTTATGTCATTTCAAGGATTTGGACATTGTCGTAATTGCGGTTCAGTGTCATCACATTTCCTGCGTTCTGTTTGATAAATGCAAACACAAATAAACCTGAAACTACAACTGTCAAGCATTATGAATTTAAGACATACAGCCTTGAAATGAATTGAATGTTTAGTAAGACCCAGTGAAATGTGTATCTAAATGGTGCTAATTTCTTTAGGTAGCACCAAAACTTGAGGGTACGTCTGAAGTTTAACTTGTCTCACAATACAAAAAAGAGTGAGCAAGAAAATGTGTTAATAAAAAAATTATATTGGGCTTACATTGAAATCTACCCAATACTCATTTATTCTTTAAGAATGTTTTCCACTCAAGCAATACAGCCTAATTAGAGGACGTAAACTGCTATTGATGAGGTACACTACCTGCCAAAAATGTTTGGATACATCTGAGTAAATTTATGTTTTTCATAAAGTTAAAACCCTTTTGATCTGTCAGCTTTTGCTTAAACACTTTCAGACGAATACAAATTGTGCTGACATGCACTACCATTCAAAACATTTTTTTTTTTTTTTTTTTTTTATGAAAGAAACTAATACTTTTCTTTAGCAAGCGTGCTTTAAATTAATCAATTTTGACAGTAGGGATTTGTAACATGAAAAAAGATTTACATTTCAAATAAATGTTGTTCTTTTGAACAGTTTTCACAAAATGTTAAGCAGCACAACTGTTTTAAACACTGATTAAAAACAAAAAATGTTTCCTGAGCAGCAAATCAACACGTTAAAATGATTTCTGAAAGATCATGTGACACTGAAACCTGAAGTAATGATGCTTAAAATTCAGCTTTGCATCACAGGAATAAATTACATTTTAAAAAAATATAAAATTAGAAAACAATCATTTTAAATTATAATAATATTTCAAATATTATAATAATATCAGCCTATCAAAAACGTTAAAAAATATTACTAACTCCAAACTTTTGGTAGTGTATGAACTTCTTTAGAAAACAAAATTTTATATTTTTTGTTGCAATTTTTATTTAGAAAACTTTTAATTTATAATTAATATTTGTTTTTAAATATTAAAAAGCTGAAGAAGAAAAGCAACCAAAAAGGGCACACATGTGAAACTCTTCATGCAATGCCAGGTCTAACAAAACGGCTTGCAACCCTTCATTTTTTGGCCTCCATTTTTTTTTTTCAATGTACAGTGGCTTCTTTATTTCTTTATTCTTTATTTGCGACTACTGTAGGGGTGTGAGATATATATCGTCTGCGATAATATCGTAATTGTTGTTTTAATGATGTTCAATTTGACATTATCGAGTGTTCTGCAAAAAACATTCAAAACACCTAAAGAGTACAGTCCAAGCATTAGGAGAAGTCTAGACTAGTGCGCATATGCATTAACAGTGCGTTCTTTCACTGCATGATTCAGTCTATTAAAATACATTTAGAATGATCACAAATTCAAGACATGGGACAGAAAATGTATGGATTTATTCCACTTCATATAGTTAATCAATATCACACGAAGAGTGCCGTTTTCTTCTCCAAAAATGACCATGATTACAAATGTGATGTTGATTTTTTACAACAATTCAACAGACAAGAATTAAGAGACTTACATTTAAGACAGAATATTGCCTGTTTTTGCTCTATTTCGCCAACAAAAATCATTCCAAACACAGCTTTGCATCGCTGAGCAAATGACGGTGTTTCGTTCCTGAATGATTCGTTCCGTTTAAATGACTCGGTTTAATCGCAATGACTCACTTATTAACTGTGACTTACTGACACCTACTGGTGGTTTTAATTCCACGTTCAAAGTACCTTTTTATGATTTAAATAATTTTAAATATCAGTATTCAACGTTTTATGTTTAAAATATCAAGAAATGATTTATGCATTTGTAACTGCAGGTTAAACGCATTCATGACCTGCATTAAACAATGTGTAAATAAATCTAATTGCCACTTCAGATGCAGCGTCTGTGTTTTCTTTGCATTGCAAAGATGAATTTTGTTGATACTGATTTCATTTGCTTGGTAACAGCCCAAATGTAAGAATCTGACATTATCTTTGAAAGGATAATGCGTCTAATAAAGTCAGTTGTCCATGGTAGTCCTTAAGTTGATATGATTCTTTAGGGTCTTAATGAAAAGTCTATAATATACTTTGGTTAAAAATTCTCAATGGTAGTGTAAAACAACACCCTTTTTACCTTGTCAAAATGAGCTCTGCAAAAATCAACCCATCCTGATGGAATGCTCCTTTAAATGTTAATGAGCTCTGCTCGCCCCGCCCCCTCTTCTCTCTGTGGAGTGACGAGCCTGTTTAGCCGTATTTAGTCGCGAAATTTGCGTTGGTTGATATGTAAATGAGATGTTGCGTCTGTGTTCTTTAATTTGCACGTTGTTAGTAAATCACCCGCAGAAATGTCCACACCCATCTGCGCTGTTGTGGAATTGCGCTCTCGCGCTAATTTGCCCTGTTTAGTAAAACTGTTCCTTTTGCTATTTTATAGTTCTTCATTCAAATATGAAGAAACAAAATAAAGGAAATAGCAATAGTAATGAGTAGGTGTGTCTGAACTTTTGATTGACAGCATGTGCTTTCCAATTACAGAATAACGCTGCTTGTCTTGGCAGAAATTGTCTACGGTGAGCAGATCGCATTCTTCACAGGTCTTACGACAGGCACAAGCAATTGCTGTTCTGCAAGTTTCGTAGTAAAACCAACATGAACAATGCTTTCCATTTCTGGTAGCTTCTCCTCCCGAGTCATTACACAACTCTGGTTGCACACAACTGTCACTTGCACTCATGTCGAGGACACAAATGTAACATGATTCTGAGACAAAAGAAAAAAAGAATGCTGCTCACCGGTTGCAGCGCCAGCAGTAGCTCATTAAGAGGGTTGGTTAGGTTGGTCCCAAAGATGATAAATCCAGTGCTGATACCAGCTGAATGTAAAGCTTTATCCAGACTGCAACAAGACAAACACATTTAACAACATCATCACATAAGAGACTGAATTAAAAACATCATTAACTACAGTTCTCCATGGCCTGCTATAGTATAATGGTACATTATTGTAAGTGTGAGCTCATTTAGAGCTCTGCAGGTGTTGATGAATGTGTGTGTACAATAACAACAGATTTATGGCTACTCCAGCACTGAATGAAAGTGTCTCTCAAATGCACTTTGCTCTGAAGGGATGCTGTTTTTCCTGTGCTTTTCAATGGGGTGAGTCACTTGTTGGTAACGTGAATGTGTATGTAAGAAAAAGAGTTTAAATGGGGTACAGTCTGCTATCAGAGTGACATTTCGTAGAGGCTGATGGAACGTACTTGGAAATAAACAAGGTCACGAAGAACAAAAGGGCCACCAAGATGAAGAAGACCCCGAGCAAGATCTGACGAGACAAAAAAAAAAAAGACATAGTTACAAAAGTGTTGGACAAACAACTTTAAAAGTTTAGCAACTTTATTTTAGAAACTTTAAAAATATAAGTGGAACATTATGAAATCGCAATGCGTAACCACAGAAAATGCATAAAAAAACATGACAGATGTTTCATAAGCGTGCTGCTTAATATTTTTGTAGAAACCTTGATCCATTTTTTTCAGAATTTTTTAATTAATAGAAAGAACAAACCTGTTCCTTTTGCTATTTTATAGTTCTTCATTCAAATATGAAGAAACAATATAAAGGAAATAGCAATAGTAATGAGTAGGTGTATCTGAACTTAGAACCTTTTAAATGCAGAAAAGGTTCTTTATAGTGGAAAAAGGTTCTTTAGATTTATAAAATGTTCTTTGAAGTAGTTCTTTTAAAAACTGTTTACTGAAAGGTTCTTTGGAGAACCAAAAATGGCTCTTCTATGGCAAAAACACCCCTTTGGAGCCTTTATTTTTAAGAGTGTAGGGTGACAGTTGATTGTTTTCAACAATACTTCAGCATCGAACTGTCATTAATCAAATAAATGAGTTGAAAATAACAATGACAGACATTTTCAACTAAACTTTCATTATGATATAAAACAAGTGAAGCATTCGGTTCCTTAAAAAAAAAAAAATCATAATTTACCGATCCATTCTAAACCCATATGACCTTTTTTCTCCCACTATGAATAATGAATAATGCACGGGTTGCTCGTTCCCATGCAATTATACTGAATTGGAAAAGCGCAGAAAAATGGAAAAGCTTCACAAAAGGCATAAAAGTACCATAAAACTAGTTCACATGACTTATGCACTATATTCAAAGTCTCCTGAGGTCATACGAAGATATAGGATAGTTCCTCACACAAAGCATCGTATAGCTTTAGAAGACTTGGAATATAGTGCATGAGTCATATGGGTGACTTTTATGATGTTTTTAATGTGTTTTTTGTTGTTGTGGAGCTTGACAGCTCCCAAACTCATTTACTTAACAATGCTGAAAAGAGTTGTCTGAATGTTCTTCAAAAATTCAGAAGAAAGATGAATTGAGAGTGAGTAAATAACAACATAATTTTCATCTTAGGGAGAACTGTACCTTTAAATGAATCAGTGAATTGATTCTTTTGAAGCAGTTAATTGAAACTGTCTGAATGAAATGATTCACTAAATTTCCAACACGTATACTAACGTACAAAAATACACACTTCAGCACCAAATGTTTGTACAGATGACTGAAACTCCCTGGTCCATCATGTCTAACCCAGAGGTCGTGTCGTTCTTTTCAAACATGGCCATATGGTGCGACCCACCTCAGACTGACACAATCGCCAAGAGTAATATGGACGACATGGTCACAAGCTCTCTAAATAACGAACAGACTGAACGGCAGAGCAAAGAGTAAATGAACATAGACGGAGACACAAACACTCACAACCCACAAAGCAAAACAAAACCAATATGCCAGACTGAACGGCTGCCTTTCACTGGCCTCCCGGAGCTCACGTCTGCTTGTCTTGACTTGAGGGAGTAAATAAAACCCTGACGTGTGCCGTAATCACTCCAGATTTTCCCAAAACAAAGGAAAAGAGGTGGCAAAAAGAAAAAAAATGGAAGAGAGACAAAAAAGATGGACACATCTATCTGTCTGCCTATCTCTAAAAGCCACTCACATTTATGCTAGCATTGTTTTATGAAATAATTGCATAACTTTAGATCAAACAACGCTAATACAAACTCCTAACGAATAATCACAAAAGCAAATGACATTCGCACTGGACACAGATTTCCCTCAAGAACAATATGACAGATTGTGAATTGTAGCGAAAACATAGATTCGTAAATGAGCGTGAATCCGCCTTCGAGACATAATCTATAACTAATTCAAACGAATGACTGCGAGTTATTAGTGATGCTAGAATTACGCTTTGTGGTTAAAAACACAGCTGGAGCTATTCTAAGAGTATATTGGGAATTTATGTCTCAAGCTGTTGCCGTAATACCAATAATAAACGCTTGCAGTTATAGCCGTAATAACAATGACAGCCAGAGCTTTAACTTTACAGAAAGGAGTACATTAATAATAACAAAAGCTACAGCATAAAGCAGTTCATTATTCAGCATGCCTTCAGCTACACAACAAAACCACAGACCTAAATGTACAGCATAAACAGCTACCTAGACTCACATGTGCCTGTTTTATGTCTCTTTACGAAGGCACCTACAAGACATGTCTACATGTCTGAATTGTTTTTCCTGTGCAATTGTTCCCCTCAGAGAGGCCTAGTGGACCACCACAACAGTCTAAGACATTTTCACAGGCATCTACTCAAACATCATGCACACAAAAACAGAAAAATATCACAAAATAAATAGGCAACTGCAAAATAAAGTCTTATGCCAAAGGTCGAACAGAAGCGCTTCTGAAATGGAATTTAGATGTCTTAACACTGACTGTTTTAAGGATTGGTTCACTCCAGAATTCAAATTTCCTGATAATATACCTACCCCATATCATCCAAGATGTTCGTGTCTTTCTTTCCTCAGCTGAAAAGAATTTAAGGTTTTTGTGGAAAACCTTCCAGGATTTTTCTCCATATAGTGAACTTCAATGGGGACCAAAAGGTTGCAGGTCCAAAAGGCAGTTTCAATTAAGCTTTAAAGGGCTCTACACGATCCCAGCTGAGGAATAAGGGTCTTATCTAGAAAAACGATTGGTCATTTTCCAAAAATAATAACATTTTATATACTTTTTAACCTAGAAACTAGCTCTGCGATGTGTGTCCACGACTTCATGCATTACATAGTTGGCGCTGGTGGAAGTACCAACCCAATGTTTACAAAGCGAATGTGCAAAACACCCAAAAACAACGTCAGATGATTTCGAAGTTTGAGGAGAAAATGAGTCACGCTTTTGACCTTCTCAAAGTAATTACGTAATGCTTTAATTTAATGCTGGGTGATTTTTGAGATTTTATTGATTAATTTGATATTTAACGTCGATATTTAATTGCCACAATCTTTTTTAGAAATCAAGAAACTGTGATTTTTAATAGAAATATTACCAAACGTTAGAATTAGACACTTATATGACAATATGCTAATAATAAAAGTAAAGAGAAAAGAACGATCCAACTGCATATCAGTACATGTAATTAACTGTTCATGTGTGGTGCTTATATTGACATGCGCCATTCACACAGAATGCGCTTTTGTGTTGACAAAGATGCGACGTGGGCAGTGGAATAGGAAAAACATGCAAGAAGACGGGAGTGAACTTCTTTTAACTTAAGCGCCACGTTTTTAGAATGCCATTTCGTGCACGAGACACCACAAGAGACGTGAGTAAAACAGTCAAACGCGTCCATGTTTAGATAAAAAACAATGGGAAAACAGTGCAATCGAATACAAAACCTTTGAAGAACTACTACTGTGTGTCTGATATTTCATGTTTGCATCATGACGATAGGCTGAAAGCTGCTGTTCATTGATTTTACAGAACACTGATAGTTAATAATAGTCTACTGGTGTTATACCTTCAGTCATTTTGAATTTGAATTACCCCGACCTTGATTTGTTCAAGCATTTTCCTTGTATTATTTCTTAACATATAATATGTCTAAGACAAGTTTGTACAAGATGTAGTTACAGTTCATGCATCTTTTCTGCAAAGATATTTAACAAATGATTTGTTTAATATTTACAGCATGTTAACAACTTCATGTGTGGTGGTGGTGCACTTAGAATAGAATTTTCTTTAGGGTTAATAAAGAAAAAGTTACTTGAATCATGTTGTAGTTACATTTTCAAGTGGTCTAGTTAAAAATCGTAAAAAATGAGAATTGGTCAACACGATTTTTATTTTTTGCCATATCATCCAGCCCTACTTGAAGTAATTGACGTGCATCGAAGAGCTAGTGGAAGATGAGCATTTGTGGATAAAAAGTACATAAATTTGTATTTTTTCTAGAAAATGACAGATCGTTTCTCTAGATGAGATTGTGTAGAGCCCTTTATAGCTGAACTGAAACTGCAATTTGGACCTTCAACCTGTTGGTCCCCATTCAAGCACACTATATGGAGAAAAATCCTAGGTTTTCCTAAAAGAAAGAAAGACATGTACATGAACTTGATGACATGGGGGTGAGTAAATTATTACTTCTGGAGTGAACTAATCCTTTAATGCTGCTCAGAGATGGCTTAAATGCATAAACACAGCCATTACATGAATATAAACAGACATTAAATGCATATACACAGCCATTTACGCCTGTATACTTTGATACTAGGTGCTGAGGTGCATCTGAGCAGGCATAGTTTAACAATGCAAAAAAGAGCAAATCTGCAAAATAGAACACAATGTACCACAACTATACAACATCAAAGCTGATATAAAGTATTCAGCATGCTTATTTGCCCTGAGGAATGTACAGAAACAGTTAACATTTCTCATTTCTTTGTTTATTTCACACTGTGCACACATTCAAGCTCTGTTTGTTTATCTATATCAATTTCACATCTGCAAAGGCTTGCTTCCCCATGTTTGGCCATAACGGACAGCTCGAGGCCCCTGGCAGTCAGATGCCCCTGGTCACACACCCGGTCCAATCGTCCTTGCTCTGAGCTCTGCCAAGGGCTGCTTTATCAGTGCACTGTCTGCAAGAGCATTACGACTGAGATTTTTTTTTAATATCCTTTGAATGATAATGAAAGCCTCTATAGGTATCACACGCGCACAGGCTTCATAAACAAGTTTATTTCATTTTATAATTGGACTCGCGACCACCTGTCACCGCCGTCATTCCCGGAGCCTGCTGGGTCCTAATGTGCGAACCTCTCGGATCTGTGCGCGCATCTACTACAGCTCTACGGTTACAAGCGAACCACCGTGATGACTATGCGTATAGATCCAGCGTGCTAGTTACTTGTCGCGAAGGGAGGAAATATGTGTAATTTGCATGGTAAGTGTTGCGTTTCATCTTCTCGGGACTCATTAAAATACCTAAGCACCTCCAATACACCACTTTCAATTTTCCGAACCAATTTCCGCTGAAGATAAAACGGTAAACACAATAATTAAAATCAATCAAACTTAATCAATCAATCTGATAGAGAATTTAGGTCAATTAACCTGCTCTCCTAATGGAATCAATCACATCTGCCGGGTCCACATTAAAGGGTAATAGAAGTGCGTTGGCGTACGCGCACGCGCATGTGTGATCTATTAGTTTGTGCTGACAGCTGAATTTATCTAAACTCATCAGCAGGGACTCACACGTATCAAATCGCCCCACTGGACCACCCATGCAGCAGCTAACAAACCACCCACTGGGCCTCACTTTCTACTCTATTACGTAACGCCATTGGCTCTCGCAGCAAGGCGCATGGAAACGTGTTGAATATCAGTACACATGTTGTGTTAGCGACAACAAAGTACACGTGAGACTTCGCCGCAGGGAACGCGAATCGAGCCTGAAAGTGGCCCTTGGAGAATATGAAGAGATGCTGACCTCAGATTTAAATGCTCGGAAAACCTTTCCACTAAATTGTTAAATTTGCACTGTAAAGCAAAGATGAGCGCAGCGCAACATGGCGGCATAAACGAGGCGCAGTGACTGATGGAGAGACCGTTTGGCAGACAGATTCCTCTCAGTATGCATTTCCCCCCAAGCTCTTGTGGGAAAATTAGTAAATCTCAAGTCTAGTTTAGGTATAAATAGAGTCTAGAGTCTATCATTAGAGTGCCATGTTCATGTCTGCTGCTAGTGGGCTGCTAAAGACGGAAATGAGGAACCCCTCTGGTGCAGAGCATGCAGAGAGAAGAAACGATGCAAAGAATAACAGCGAATGAATGAAAGATGGCAAACATTTTAAAGATAGGCTGGAGGAGCACAGAAGGTTTGTGACAATCAGAGCGATTTTGTGCATCACTAAATATATATTTAAAGAAACAGTTCTCTGAAAATGAAAATTCTGTCACCATTTACTCATCCATATTTTGCTATTTTCAAGCTTAAAGGAACACTCCACTTTTTTTGCTAATAGCTTAGCATAGATCATTGAATCAGATTAGACCGTTAGCATCGAGTGAGATGCTAACGGTCTAATCTGAATCACTGATCTATGCTAAGCTATTAGCAAAGAAAGTGGAGTGTTCCTTTAATAGCCTCAGTTTACATGAACATCGCTTTTTGTGTCCCGCAGAAGAAGGAAAGTCATTTTAGAGAATGTTAGCATACAGCTTTAACAATGCCAAGATCATATATTTGATTCCCAGCGAGCACACATATTGAAAAAGAGGCAAATAAATAAAAAGAAATATTATATATTCAATAAAAATGACTGGACGAAAGCAGAGCAATAAGGTGAAATAATGCATCTAGCAAAGTGGTTGCTCAGTTTGGCGAATGTGTGCCAAGGTGATAAAACCCAAAGGTTTTCTTGATTTTCTTGGGAATATGTGTTGGCATTCAAATGAAGTCATAATGCATGTGTTACATCAAAGTCACCATGAAAATTAATTTCCTTCACACCTCCCCCTTGATAGACTTCGCAAGATAGGATAGTGACATAATGGAACAATTAATTAGGAACAAGATGATGAAAATGCTTGAAAATGCTTGAAAAAACATCAAAAGGGGAAAAAAAAAAGAATAGAATGGTACATAAGTCTAAGCTTATATATTGTAAAATGTATATGTTAAGTAGGGCTAATGGTCAACTAACCGTTAGTCAATGAGAAGAGGCTTGGTCGACCAATATTTTATTAGTCACAGAAAAAAAAAAATTCCACAGGAAATGGCAAAGTCACACAGTCTGTGATCATTAACGTCTGATCTATGTGGTAATATAGTGCATCAGGCAGGACATCCAAATGCTCACCTAACATTTATCGACCTCAAATATGGCTTTTCATCTGAAAGATGTATGTAGTAGCAACTTTACAAGGCTGCTCAATCTAATGTTAACTTAGAAAAATGTGCGCTATTGAAGTGTCTGTGCGGAGTGTGGAACCTGAACAGTAGCAAGCTCACTACGTAACAGATGGAGGTGCCAGTGCACTCACTTGCTCTTAAAATACTCCATTTTTGCTCATACAGATAAAAGTAATAAATCTTTAGAATCTGTAAAGACACTACGTTTATTTGCGTGCACTCAGAATAACAACGAAACGTTGTGCTTTTGTAAAATTATTAAAGCAAACAGGATGCGTTTCCTGCCGTCTCGGTTTCTGTGAACTTGAGCGTGAAACATTGAAAACCCATGTATACTTGGCATAAGACATGAAAAATATATCTACAGAAAGTGAAAGGTCTACTTTTAAATGAACCAATTAAAATAAAAAACAAATATTCTCAGATTATGTAATCTGTATGAAACATGCATACAGGCGCATTACTACGGAGTCAGTGTCGCTGACAAAGAAAGCGTTAGTTTTTCAGTAAATTATTAAAACATTAATGCAGTCTCCTTGCTGTTCTTCCCAGACACATTAATAATTATTATACTTGCCGGTGCGCTGTGGCAAGCTCTTTTGCATGCGCCTAAGCGCTTATTAGGCTATGTAGGCAATTAAAGGCTCATTATTATGATTTATATGGTTTATTAATAAATGTGCAAAAAATAGTCAATTAATGCTTAAAATGAGCAACTACTAGTCAACCAGAAAAATCTTTAGTCGAGGGCAGCCCTAATGTAAATCATACTTTATAGTTTGATGGTTAATAGCATGGAAGCTTTCGAGTGACTTTATTGCAGAACCAATGGAATATTTTAAAGGAGAACTCCACTTCTAGAACAACAATTTACAATTTACTCATCCCCTTGCCATCCAAGATGTTCATGTCTTTCTGTCTTCAGTCGTGAAGAAATTATGTTCTTTGAGGAAAGCATTTCAGGATTTTTCTCCATATAATGGACTTCATTGGTTCCCCGATTTTGAACTTCCAAAATGTAGTTTAAATGCAGTTTCAAAGGGCTCTAAACGATCCCAGCCGAGGAAGAAGGGTCTTATCTAGCAAAACGATCTGTCATTTTCTCATTTCTCATTTTCTCCTACAACTTCAGAATCGTCCGACATCGTTGTACCTTTTTTTAGTAAATGATTTATAAATTGTCGTTATGGAAGTGGAGTTCTTATTTAACATAAACATGAAATGGCACCTGCAACCCATTTTACTTCCATAATCTAATGGATTTAGAAGTGAAACGAAAAATTCAAAGAGAGTTTGCAGACACCATCTAAATGTATTTACTATTAACTTTTAGCTTTCATTAATTTAAAGGTAACAGCCTTTAAATTACTGGATTATTATACTTTAAACTTCAAATGAATCAATGTCAAAATAGCTATTTTGCTATTAGTTAACCTTAACCAAAAAAAACCCCAAACTGACGAAGAAAGAGAAGTTACTTCAGATGCAGAAAAACATTCTGATAAAGACCAGAAACACTTATTGTGGAAGAAAATAGGGTCAATTTTGATTTCATGACTTTGAACACTTTTGAGAAAATGCAACCCATTTGAATGACTTCTGATCGAATGCGGTGCAACAAGGTGAGGATTGCAGTTCACAAAGAGCTGAACTCGATCTGGCATCATTTGACTCGTTAAAAATCTCTTACAAATGCCACTCTTATTCCATCAGAGAGAACTGTCACCTCTGGATATTCACTTTTTGTGTCAGTGTGTGGGAAGACAGCTGTTTATTATTTGAAGTATTTACTGTTTGATCCAAAGTATGAGTTAAAGAAATTTTTCTTTAAAAAAAAAAAAATAGCTGCACTGATATTTAACTACTGCAAAGTCTATTTAAGTTTATTTGACAACAAATCATTTTTACAGTCATCAACTTTTTATTTTTTGAAGAGTTTTTTGTCTTTTTCGAAATACTGAGAAAATTGCCTTTAAAGTTGTCCAAATGAAGTTCTTAGCAATTCATATTACTTATCAAAAATTAAGTTTCGATATAATTACGGTAGAAAATTTACAAAATATCTTCATGGAATATGATCTTTACCTAATATTCCTTTGGCATAAAAGAAAAATCAATCATTTTGACCCATACAATGTGTTTTTGGCTATTGCTACAAATATACCCATGCTACTTAAGACTGGTTCTGTGGTCCAGGGTCACATTTATGCATTTGTCAGATGTTTTATATTGAAAGTTTACATTTTATCAGCACATGAATTCCCCGAGAATCAAACCCATGACCTTGCTGTTGCTAGTGCCAGACTCTGAACACTGAACAGTCGTTTCTGATGTGTAAATGTGGCTGTTCATATTTTTGCATCTTAGTTTCAATAGATGCTTTTTCTGAGAAGTTTATAAAAACTTGTTTTTAGAGTACACTAAAGCAATTTCAAAAAGATCATAGAAAATTGGATTGCTTATTGCATGACCTCTGTGATTCAAAGCCAAACACGCAGCACAGATGCAACAAACAGAACCACATCAATGTGGGCAATCAAGAATTGTTGAAACTGCAAAAGGCATTTGCAGAAATTCAATTAAGTGATTCTGAGGCAAAACTCAACACACCTTCATGGGACGCAGAGCAGAGCCCACTTTATTGCAACAGTTCCTCTCTGCGATCTCCAGGTGACGGCCCCGCCGACGCAGCACCTGTAGTTTGGCTTCAAGATCCTGGAGGCTCCTCCGGTCCCTCATAGAAAGAGGACGTCCATCGGCACACTGAAGAGAAAAGCACAAAATTGCTTACTGCATGAAAATACTTATTGGCATAATTTATTTTATGCCAAAAATCATTAGCATATTAAGTAAAGAGAATGTTCTAGAAGAAATTTTGCAGATTTCCTACCGTAAATATACTAAAACTTAATTTTTGATTAGTAATATGCATTGCTAAGAACTTCATTTGGCCAATTTTCTAAACATTTAAATTTTTTTGCACCCTCAGATTCCAGATTTTCAAATAGTTTTATCTTGGCCAAATATTGTCCTATCCTAAAAAAAAAATCCATACATTAATGGAAAGCTTATTTATTCAGCTTTCATATGATGTATAAATCTCAATTTCGTAAAATTTACATTTTGTGGTCCAGGGTCACATATTGTGAGTATTTGGTTTCAAAATCAAAATGTCTTTTTAATATTAATGGTCAGAATACTGATTTTCTCAGAAGCCAGTAAAGCTTCAAAAAGCTGAAGTTGGTAAAAACCATTGTTTTATGCATCTGGCAATTCATTTAAATGGCCTACTGTTACAGCTACAGGTTTGTTTGCAAATTAACCCCTATTTAATGTGGTCTGAGGCATATTTTCATATTTTTAATTTGAGTTTTCATTTCTGTTCATGGTATATGTGGATGATCCTGATCATTTTAGTTTGTACCCAATTTGTGCACTTTTAATATAGACGAATTTGCTCCAAAACACTGTACAACCTTTAACACCAACATATAGGAAGATATAAGAAGATATGAGAAGTATGTTCACCCAAAAATAAAAAAAAAAGTCATTATTTATTCACTCTTTTGTCGTTCCAAACCTGTAAGAGCTTTGTTCATCTTTGGAACACAAATTAAGATATTTTTGATGAAATCTGAGAGTTTTCTGACCCTGCATAGAGAGCAATGCAACTACCACATTTAAGGCCCAAAAAGATAGTAAGGACATCGATAAAATAGTCCATGTGACATCAGTGTATACTGAGAATACTTCATACTACATTTTTGGGTGAACTATCCCTTTAAACCTTTTTATTTTACTATCTTAGCTACACTTCCATCCAAAACTTTGGGGTCAGTAAGATGTTTTTGTCTCTTACACTCACCCAGACTGCATTTATTAGATCAGTAAAAACCATAATATTGTGAAATACTATTATAATTCAAAATAGCTATTCTCTATTTTCATATATTTTTAAAATGTGATTTATTCCTGTGATGAAAAGCTGAATTTTCAGCATCATTACTCCAGTCTTTGGTCACATGATCCTTCAGAAATCATTCTAATATGCTGATTTGCTGCTCAAAAACATTATCTTTATCGATGTTGTCACTTTTGAACAGTTTAATGCATCTTTGCTGAATAAAAGTATTAAAAGTATCCCAAACTTTTGAATAGAAGTATATAAACTGCATTCATTATTTGCATCTGTCGACAATCCTCAGACCCATTTCGTGTTGAGATCCACCAGTTGAGAACCAGTGACCTTAAGGACAGCAACAGACAAGCAGCTCATCCTAAATAAAGTGAGCAGAGCTCTGATCTAAATTCAGTTCACACAAACAGAGACCTTGGCTTTGAGCTTGTCTATCTGGTGCTCCACCTCCTCCGTGTCTTCAGTGTTCTCCAGCCGCTCGTACAGGATGCTGCGCGTGCCTTTAATCAGGTTCAGCGGCAGGACGGACATCCCGTAAGCCTGACGTGGAGAAAGAAAGAGCATTAAAGACCAATTATACACTATTCACAGTCATCAGGCAGAGTGCCACCACAATTTCACCAAGAGACCCACCGATCGCCTCTAAGTACCACTGTGCAGGGAAGCTAAATCCATACATTATGGCACTTGATAAGAAAAGAGCACTTTCTAAATGGTGTCATTCAGAAGCCCACTGAATCCATGTATGTGTTTTCTGTGCAACGAGGGCGAAGAGGAAGAGATGAAAAGAGTGTGAGAGTGTGCGTTTGCATGCAGCGACCATTTTGAGATGTACGGCTTGATTTCCAGCAATGCACAGCCTAACAGTGCCCCCATGTGACGGCGCAAAGCGCGCTTTCACATGCACAATGCAACGGAGAGGAAATATCTGAGCTTGTGTAGGGAAATATGATAAAGCCCTGCAGTTTCTGAGGGCTGTAAATCAGAGGTTATTTCAACACCCTGAGCTCATCATTGTTTTTTTTTTTTTCCCATCTCGGCATCAGGAAGCACAGGTCTTATGCAGTGAGCACAGAAGGGTCTGGGTCAGAAGACTGCTAGCCTTCTCAATATGGGCTTTGTGAACTTTAATTAAAAATAAAGACCATCTTCAATACTCTCCTGGTGACAAATCAATACAGGCAGAGAATAAAAGAGACCCGGTTGTGCGTACACACACACACCTCGAGAAAAATGCACCCACATTTGTTGAGGTTCTGCCATTTTCAAAAGCTTTCATATCAAAATGCTGACAAAAGTCAGCGGCACAATTAGATCTTCAGAAAGCGGCTAAAACACAGGTGACCTTTTTATCTTCTCTGCCGAAGATGCTTTTAAAGCAGAGAAGGTGACGTGCTCTGTAAAACTCGTCAGACCGAGCGCGTCCGTCCGGCCGTCGCCACGGGCCGTGACACCCTCTGCTATGAATCACGAGGGCTCTAAAGGCCGGACCATGTCCCGAATACCAAGCGCTCCTCATAAAAGAGGAATCTGTCCTGCATCCCCGGTGAGACGTCTCCTCCTCCTTCGCCTCCTCTTTCCCATTCTTTCCTGCCCTCCTCGCCCCTGCAGTCCGTCAAGCGTGAGAAAAATAAAAGAGACACTCCAAACAAAAACAGGTGTGTTCTGTGCTGATTGGAAAAGGAGACCCGAGGCAGGAGACGGAGAGAGAGTATGATAGTTTGAGAAGGAGGGCGAAGAGAGAGAGAAAGAGGAAAGGTGGAGATAGAAGATGAAGGGGTTGCGGTTGTCAGCTGGGAGAACGGAGGAGAGAGGGATGAAAGTGGGGATCGGGGAGAGAGAGAGAGAGAAGAGAAAAAGTGGAGGCGTACACCCCCTTACACAAGGATGCTTTTGTTCAACAGCCTGCATGGGAAAAGTGTGTGCTTTTTGTGGCTCTGCCACAAAACTATGAGTTTCTCCTGACTTTCTTTATACTTTTCAATGTGGCAGACTGTGCAAAAAAATGCAATAATGTACAATTTTTTTCCAAACAGACCCCTGTATTCCTCAGGACTCTTTTTGACCAATAAATTTTGGGCTTTTGTACTTGTTTTAGGGCTGTCACTAACAATTATTTTGGTAATCGAGTAATCTGACGATTAATTGAGTAATCAAATATATATATATATATATATATATATTCATAATAATAAAAATAGACCTCAGTGAACAATAGCCTTTAAAATGACTTTAAATACATAAAAAATAGCAATTAGGCAATAACAATTTGTTCAAATAAAGTATCAAAAGCAAGTAAATATATGGTTTTATTGAACAAAACTGTTAAAGGGGTCATCGGATACTCATTTTCCACAAGCTGATATGATTCTTTAGGACAGGGGTGCCCAACCCTGTTTCTGGAGATCTACTTTCCTGCAGAGTTCAGTTCCAACCCTGATCAAACACACACTGATTAATGTCTGTAATTATCAAGTGCTCCTTCAGATCCTAATTAGTTGATTCAGTTGTGTTTGATCAGGGTTGGAGCTGAATTCTGCAGGAAGGTAGATCTCCAGGAACAGGGTTGGGCACCCCTGCTTTAGGGTCTTAATGAGAAGTCTATAACATACTTTGGATAAAATTTCTCAGTGGTAGTGTAAAAAACGCCATTTTTACCTTGTCAAAATCAGCCCTGTTCAGAACGAGTTGTTCTATTGCATGTTCCTTTAAATGCTAATGAGTTCTGCTCATCCCGCCTCTTTCTTCTGTGGGGTGACAAGCCGGTCTGTTTACTTCAGCCACATTTAGCCGCGTTTTGCTGCGAAACTTGCTAACTAGCACATTATTAGGAAAGGCAATTTGCAAAGATGCATAAAAACCCTTATACCCACTTCTGCTGTAGGTGAAGCTGCATCACAAATGATTTACGTGAACATAGACGCATTTATGTCAAACCGACAAGCAGCTGAGAATGGCTTGATTTGAAAAAGGGGATATTTCTTATCCACAAGTTTCCTACGCCCCATGAGGCCTTGCGTCAAAAGTGGGAGCGTCGTCCGGTTCAAAGTAAACAAGCAGGACTTGACACTCATTCATTCCACCGTTGACAGAAGGGACGGGCAAATGAAGCCTCGTAAAGCACCGAAACTTTCCTCTGACAGTTGGACAGTTCAAATGTCCACTTAATCTTTAATATTTGGCCATTTCTTTATGATAGAAAAGCTACAGTCACTGTAATTTCTTGAATATGAAGATATCAAAACGTCTCAACTCAGAGTTAGGGTTTAAACTTTTATTTTGAAATTGCGATGAACAGTTAGCAAAATAATGATGTATTGTCCTGTGTTTGTGAAAGTTTAGAAATTATTTACCTTACAAATCTGCTTAAATAACGCGTCGTGTTCCCGAGTGAACGTTATAATATAAACTCAAACTCACAACAATATGCAGATATGGAGTTTGAGACGCTCCACTCATGTAAATGGTAGCAGTTTGTGTAGCAGCATTTAATGTGAACGGAGCCACTCTGACCTACACGTATGTAAATAATTGAAGTGCATATATTAAACCTGCATCGCATTTAATTATTTAACTAAATAGTAGCGTTTGTGAATTCTTAATAGCATTATACACTGTTTAGATTTTTAAATGAGTTTAATATGTGGAATGTGCAACTTCCTGTATTTTGCCAATTACTCGACACATGCAAAAAAGGATTTTTTTTTTCTTAATCAAACACTTGAATAGAATCGAGGAATCGTTGCAGCCCTAACTTGTTTTAAATACCATTGTCAAATTTTCTGAATCATTCAAATGATTTTTGTTCCAAAAACATAATAAAATATATTTTTTAAAGGCTCTCAAACTGAACATCATAATGACTTGAAAGCAAGAAAACAAGCCAAAAAAAAAAAAAAAAAAACATCCAGATAATTAAATATATCACTTAAAGATTATTTAATGTTATTAAATCATAATATTATGAAATTAAAGTAGTAATATTTTGAGAATAAAGTCAAGCATTTTGATAATAAAATAGTGATTCTGTATGAAAAATAACTGTATTCTAGGTTTTCCACGACCATAAAGCAGTTTGATTATTTTGAGCAATCAGTGCAAACTTGAACTTTGTGTTTGAGGTCATTTAAATTAACATCCAAATCATGTTTTCAAAGTCAATGGGGCATACTGTAGGCCTAATTATGCAAATAATGTCACAAAAGCATCTTTACTGATGAAGGAGGGAATGGATGTACAGTAATGTTTTCAACAACAATAAAACAACAATAATCGCTACATCCACTAAAATTACAAGCAACATTAAACAATCAAAAGGTCGATCTCACATTACTATTTTAAAATACTCTCTTTCCTTTTTCCTTCCATAATGAGGACACAGAGAGTAAGTAAAACTGACAAAAAAACAAAAAAAAAACAAAGAAAATGCAAACACAAACAGATGTATAGAGAGTTCAGCATGCAACACGCAATGGACTTGTGCCAGATGGTGTTTCAGTGTTTCTTCTGTCCCTTTTGTAGTCTGTAAATTAAATACAAACGTGTTACACTGCTGGAAATGAGAGGCTAATTCTATTTGTTGTTGCTTTGTAAATATAACACTGTCAGTTTACACCATCCATGCAGGTGTGTAGCACACTGTGTTAGAGAGAAACGCATCTGTGGCACTTGTCATGGTGAAAACTAAATTAATATAATATCTAAAACGTTTTATAACACGCATACTGCAGCTCTGGTTCTGGGTGCTAATTGGCAACTATTCCGTGCCACTTAAACAACTTCCTTAAAGAACTTTTAAATAATTCAATGGACATAATAATGATGACAGTATATATTAAGTACCATGAACTAACAATTATTCTTTAAAATGTGAAATAATATATTGTTGGGTCATGATATCTAATCTATACTGTCATTATGACTTGACAGAGTCTGCGTCTCTCTCGCCTCCCCTGAGCCCATTGAGTTTTAACAGACCCCCTAAAGAGTTTAAATGGGGGGGGTAATTGAGAATGAATGGGGGAAAGTTATGTCAGAGGAGGTAATGCCTCCATCGCAATGTGATTGGATATGACTGGTTATTATCGCCTGTGATTGGTTCATGCGATAAATCCCGCCTCTTGTGTTTGTGCATGTTCCGTGTTTGCGAATTAGTCTGAATGAACAATATAATGGCTTTAATGAAAAGACTAATTAAAAAAATAAGTAAACAACTCACACACTTAGATATCACCACTTTGTTACATCAAAATAAGACCTAAAATGTCATGAAAACATGATCTGTGTTTTGAGTTTTTAGTGAGTAATCAGCTTGGTGAAATTTAAAGCAAATCTCTGTGTCTGTGACCAATAGTTAACAAGCTTTGATGACCTGAAAAATTTAAAAATAGTTCGAAGTTAACTATTAAAAATAATGTCTGAACATAAGGTTACAAATAAAATATATTATTGTTTAAATGGTCACCGCCTTGAGTTATTGTTTTGGAATAGATGTAAAATGCTTTAAAAAAAAAAAAAAAAGCACTAACAAGGAGATTCATACTTGGCTTTAATTAACAGAATATCAAAATATAAAACAGATTTTGACCCTGGATCACAAAACCAGTCATATGTAGCATGGTTATATTTGTAGAAATAACCAACAATACAATGTATGGGACAAAATGATAGATTTTTCAAATCTTAATTTTTTATTAGTAATATGCATTGCTAAGAACTTCATTCGGACAACTTTAACGCTTTAAAGGCGGTTTTCTCAATGTTTAGATTTTTCTGAACCCTCAGATTCCAGATTTTCAAATCATTGTATCTCAGTCAAATATTGTCTTGTCCTAACCATACATCAATGGAAAGCTTATTTATTCAGCTTTCAAATGATGCATACATCTCAGTTTCAAAAAACTGACCCTAATGACTGGTTTTGTGGTCCTGGGTCACATATATGGAAAGTTAGAGAGAACGATAGAACGATCAATAACATGCTAGAACAATCGATAGAATGATAGAGCAAATGACTGAACAAACAATAGAACAAATGACAGAAAGAAAGAAAGAAGAAAAATTGGAAGCAGACAATGCCTAATCATATCCCTAAAACCAACCAACCAACCAACAAGCAAACAAAAGAACTGAACTAATTAAAAAGACCGGGGACAAAAAGCATATTTTCTGTCTCAAGAATCCCATGAATAGGACTGAGATATGGAAAAAGAAACTCTGCATAAAAGAGGAGACCTGAGAAAATTAAAATTGTGGCATTTGTTGTTGAAGTGGCTCCTCAAATGCACCCGAGACGGCGAGGAGGAGGAATAGGCTCTCTTGCCAGTCGCAGGTCATTTTTGCAGCACTATGATTAAATCAGAGGAAATTAATGCGGTCACCCTCTCGTTGGGAATCAGCATCTTTGGGCCGCAGATTTAAGAGGGAGAGGAACCCTCCAGGGCTGAACGTCAGCACGCCAGCCAGACTTTTAAATCACCACTCTGTGTCATGCGGCACGGGGACCGAGACGGCCCACGGTCAAGCGGACAGATCAAAGAGCCGTGATATATGCTCATATGCATATGCAAATATTACATGCACATTAAAAAGTCAGCGGGTCAATAATTTTCGCTGGAACGTCACACCGACAGCAAAATGAGCTTGATATAAGACCTCAGCATCTATATTAGCCAATGAAGGACGTTAAATGGGTTCAAGTGAGAATGCAAGTGGCGGTTTTGATGTCGAAAACTATTCATGCACAGCAATCGGTTTAGACTTTGGGAGGTCAGGAACCGCTTTGAGCAGAACGGGGCTCGATCAAGCATAAAACACACTTTTGCACCTCATAACGTTGAGGGTGATAAAGGCTTTTTGAAACGGCATCTTGGACAAAGGAGGGTCTACGAGTACATAAAGGTGTCAAAAAAAAAAAGGAGGGCCCTTTCAGACGATAAATACGGATGAGGTGACAACGAGTTCAAGGTGATTGGTGATCACTAATGGGAAAAGTTTAAAATAAAGTAGCAAGAGCTGACACATACTATATATACACAACAGTGATGGGAAAGACTGTCAGTGGAAGGTTTAAATTCACTCTTCTGAGGATTAAAACGAAGCCATCGTGCAGGAAGTAAAAAAGGTGTTTCAAGTGCAAAACCACTTTCTTCAGTTCAAAGAACAAACAACATTTACCTAGAAGGAGATCTTCTGCATTTTCCTGAATAAGCGATTCACCCCCAAACAGCCTGAAATAACCGAACTTCTGCAACTTCATGCTGTTTCACTTAAAAAGCACGATTAAAACTCCCAGCATGATTGTTTTTAAGACCTGGCCATCCAAGCATTGGATAGGTAAGTTAGCTTCTCCCGCCCTGACCATATGGCACTTCGGAGGCTTATTAACAAGCCGAGGCTCCTGTTTGTATGTGCTTAGGTTGAATATTAATTTCCCAGTAGCTCAGCAAAGTGTGATGTTGGCCAAAAACAGCAAGTGTTGAAGGTTTGAACTGCTTGCTTTAGCGTTTAGTTGAAGCGCAGCCGGCCATGGTGTTGTCATTACGAGTTTACATCTCGGCCAGTGGTTTGAATTAAGAGCAAGTGGCCACCTTGGCTCAAAGTGCGGTGATAAATTAACCTGCCCACCGTGGACAACACTGCTGCTGCATACGGCGCCCATCACTTAGATTCCATTAGGTTAATCATGCATAATAATAACACATAGCCCGGTATGATAAATCACCCATCGCTTTGGAAACTTGGATTGGGGAGGATGGGTGATTCGGGTTCTTTGGTGTAGAAGGAGGGGAGGGCTGAGAACAGAAACAATGGGAAAAAGAAAGTGCAATAGGAAGAGCCCGAGTGAGTGAACCCTGGGTTTTGACAAGGAATCTTTGGTTGGTTCTGAGTCTCTGTAGCACAACCGAAAAGATCAAAAACAACGGCGCACTAGGAATCTTTCTTTCTCCATAAGCCACTCTCTGAGCTTCTGACAACACGAGGTCAGAAAGGAGAGCATTACCATCCTCAGAGCGTTCTGAGAAACGTCTAACCTTTTAATACAGGCCTGTATTCAACAGCTTGAAAGTCTCTGTTTTGTACGATTACTATTACGTGAAAAACACACTTGGGGCAGATTTACAAACAGCTTGCACCAACACAAACTGCCTTTTGGCGTTAAAATAGTACTGCCTAAAGATGCACAGTGAAGAATTAGCGCTGATGTAGGCGTGGACACAGTCATTTTTGCGCCTGACCTTATTGAAAATGCCTTTGTAAGAGTTTCCCTTTCAGATGCAAAATTTAAGGGAGGAGTATTAAAATGAATCACGCAACGCAATGTGTGTGCTCGTCAAATTACTGGTATTTGCGCCATTATTTAACGCCCAAAAAGCATGTCTTAAAGTGGTCATTTTTAGTAGATTGCGCTGGTCATTGAGGAAATGGGATGTTGCATATCACACACAGAATCTTCCCCTCCCATCAGCGCTTTTATAGAATTACGCTCTAGTGATAATTTGCCCTGTTTAGTAAATCTGGCCCTTAGACTTAATTGCAGCAGCAACTCTATAGAGTACTTCTTATTGAAATGTGACCCTGGAGCACAAAACCAGTCATAACGGTCAACTGAGATTTATACATCACCTGAAAGCTGAATAAATAAGCTTTCCATTGATGTTTGGTGTGTTAGGATAGGACAATATTTGGCCTAGATATAACTATTTGAAAATCTGGAATCTAAGGTTGCAAAAAAAAAAAAAGAAATTGAGAAAATAGCCTATATATATACACTATATATACATCATTAAAAAGTTTGAAATCAGTACGATTTTTTACGTTTTTTTAAAGAAGTCTCTTTTGCTCATCAAGGCAAAAAATACAGTAATACTGTGAAATATTATCACAATTTAAAATAACATTTATCTATTTTAATATACTTAAAAAAATATTTTATTCTTGTGGTGGCAAGGCTGAATTTTCAGAGAAAATCACCTTTGTTGTCCAAATGAAGTTCTTAGCGATGCATATTACTAATCAAAAATTAAGTTTTGATATATTTACACAAAATTTAAGAAAAATTGATAATTTTGATCTATACCAAGTATTTTTGGCTATTGCTACAAATATACCCGTGCTACTTAAGACTGGTTTTGTTGTCCAGGGTCACAAATGTCATAATTAACCCCTAAAACTGAATGTACAAATTTAATGTGTAACAAATTTAATATATATTAAATAAAAAAATTAAAAAGAAAATTGTCACATGATCATTCAGAAATCATTCTAATATGTTGATTTATTATCAATGCTGAAACCAGTTGTACTGCTTAATATTTTTTTGGAACCTGTGATATTTTTTCTAGAACTTTTTGACGAATAAAAAGTTTATTTAAAATAGAAATCTTATGTAACAATATATGGCTTTACTACCATTTTTTTTTTAACAATGTAACATATTCTTGCCGAAAAAAAGTGCATTAACCCCAAACTTTTGAACAGTTAAAATCTTAAAAAAAGATTTCTCTTTTGAAAAAATGCTGTTGTTTCTACCTTCTTATTCATAAAAAACTCAGTTTTTTGTTTTTTATGATGTTATCATGCTTTTTGTGTCAGTTAGCTGTATTGTTTAGTTACTTTTTACCTACTCCAAAAAGTTTGACTGAGATTAATTGGAATGCACAATGAAAAAACTTTTTTTTTTTTTTAAATTGTTAAAAACAAAGTTATCTGTTTTTGCAAATGAACTCTTCATGTATACATTATTATATATATATATATATATATATATATATATATATATATATATATATATATATATATATATATTTGAGATACCAATTTCGCTATCACTCCACAACTGACTATGCCACTGGATATGCTCCTTTATTTAAAATTAAATATTTATATAATTATTTAAAAATAGTGTGCCACAGTGAAAGATATTCCTCCTCATTCTCTTCAATCCCTGATAAAGCGGAGATTCTCATAGCCTGGTTCCTCATGATGTTGGCGATGAAAAATGGATGACATTAACAAGTGTTACAGTACAATCAATTTATCTTATCCGAATAGAACAGCTACAGTATGCTGAAGGAATCAGAATACGGGCGTTTATTAATGGCCTTCAGGCTCAGATATATAAATAGGAGAGAGATAACAGGGCATATACATCATGCCGACATCTCAGGCACACGTCCACACACATCGTGAGAAATGACAGCGTGTCATTTTGAGCGATTGCAGGCCAAAACGCAAGAATCACAAAACATTTCTAACGCTGAGGGGCCGCTTTATCATTCAGGATGACTACAATCAAAGACTGTTTCCATATAGGCGGCTTTTGTGGCGTATGAGAAACCCACGCATGAAGATGGCCTATCTAGGCTACAATCAAAGTTAGGTCAACAACCACTTCAGAAGAACTATTCACTTGCACATCCATAATCACAATAATCTAGTTGCTGTCATTACTGCACACATAGTCAAAACACTGCTGTTTGTTTGAGCTTCCAAACCTGAGCCTGAATGTGGTTCAACCAATGGCATGAGTTTAGGGCGGGACTATCTGTTTTTTCAACCAATGGCAGATGACTAAATTACACACTTCAGTCTATAAAAGAATAGACAAACAGAATTAAATTGAGACATACTTAAATGGTGAACAGAAGCATCCATATTTTGCCTAAAACTGCTTTCCTATGACAGTGCTGAGCAGTCTCTTCACACAACCCTCGTAAATGCATGCAAATCGATGGGGCACAAGTAACCACCCACCATTACCAATTCTCTGTTGGCCACTCACCGTGTATGTGATCACTGCCAGCATGCCAATCAAGGTGAGCGAGCTGATGGAGAACGACAGGGCGGCCAGGCCATCTGCAAGACAGAGGGGAAATTTATTTATGACATGGGCCAAATGCAGAGCTCTGTTAAGTTTTGGTCATACGCCAGATATTCAGAGCAGTTCCTGCCCCCCAGGGAAATTTCTCAATGCACCTCATCTTCTTTCCTCTCTCTCTATCATTTCTCTCAGCCTCCTCTTACTCTGACATAGTTACTGAAAGGTCAGCAAAGTTTTTGCCCTCTAAATTCTAATAGTCACAGTGACAGGGTGAAAATATAAAGGACATTTTGGAAAGTTTTTCAATAAAACACACCTTTATTTAGTCAATATCAATACCAGTAAAATTTCACAATTCTTGATACCACAGCAAAAGCAAATATGCCGCTAAACATTCTGCTTTATTTAAAACGTTATTATATTACATTATATTATATTATATTTCATTTTATATTGTTGATTAGTAGTCAATATCAATACCAGTAAAATGTCACAATTCTCGTTACAACAACAAGCTAATATGCCACTAAACATTCTGCTTTATTAAAAAAAAGCATTATATTACATTATATTATATTATATTATATTATATTATTGTTGTTGACTGATAATAATAAATATTAATATAATAAACATAATTGAGTAAAAAAGTATTTTTAAAATGCTTTAAACTTAAAATTAAATAAAGCAAAAAACTGAAACATTGACTTTCACATTTATCAAGTAATTATTCAAGTAAATATTCTGGAATACAAATAATAAATTATGAAAAATAAAACCAATTAAAATGGAAACAGTATATACTGTTGCTGTTAATAAATAATAATAATAATAATAATGAATTAATTAATATAAATTAATTTATCTAATAATAATTAATATAAAAAAACCAATTAATATTTAAACAATGGAATGCAAAAGTACTTCAAAAGTACCTTAAACCTTTAAAATTTGGTAGATTAAGCAATTTAATTAAGTAATTTAATTTAGAAAATTAATTAAGTATCAAGTTTCATATTTATCAAGTTATTATTCAACTAAATAATCTGTAATAAAAAAAAAAAAAAAAAAAATACGAGAAATACAACAAAATTAAAATGTAAACAGTATATACTGCTGTTGTTGTTGTTGCTACTGCTGTTAATTAATAATAAAATAATAATACCGGTAATAAAAATTAAGCAAAAACTGAATTAAGTCACTTAATTAAAAAACTTAATTAGGCATAAATGTTTACATTTATCAAGTAATTATTCAAGTAAATAATCTGTAATAAAAATAATAAATAAAAAAATTATGAGAAATGCAACGAGTAAAAAATGTACAGTATATGCTGTTGCTGTTGTTGATAAATACTACTATTACTACTACTAATAATAATAATAAATATAAAAAATAACTAATTGCAAATGTAGTTCACAAGTACCTTCAACTTTTAAAATTAGGTTGATTAAGCAAACATTTAATTAAGCATCAATTTTTACATTTATTTAAGTACATAATTTTATACAAATTATGAGAAAAACAAATTAAAAAATGTTCATATATATATATATATATATATATATATATATATATTTACTTGATAATATAATAATAATATAATAACTTGAATAATATAATAATAACTTGAAATAATATAAAATAATATATTTTTTTTTTATTTGAATAATCACTTGAGAAATTTACATAATTTACTTAATTAAATTTACATATAGTAATAAAACTACTTGAATTATTATAATTATTATAATATTGCATATATACAATGTGTGCCTTAAAAGAAAAGAAATGCTGACTTTTGTTTACCGCTTCAATACTAGCCTACAAGAATCACCAGAAACTCAATGGAGAAACAACCAGACAGTGCCATCTTTCTGCTCTTCCATTATTTAACAAGAGCACACCTGTATTTTTGCTGTGAATGACTTGAGTGACTGTTCACGTTCAAAAGAAATTGCAATTTTTTTCATATTTTTGTACAGACTTGGCAACAAAGTACATTTGACATTTTGTGAATCCCTAGTCCTCAAGATGGAACATGGAACCGAGAGAGAGGGAAAAAGGGGAAAATGAGTGAAAAGAGGAGAGGGCATGATGCCAGCTGTCAGATCTGAGGCCAGCTGAGGCAGATTTATGGGAAGTGACCGCCACCGCACTCCCTGTTAGGATCCCACCTGTCATAGGGAGCGAGAGAGTTGAACACACACAAGCTCGCACGATTCCCCTTTCCTCTGGTTCTGAGCTATGGCCCAACGGAGCAAAACACAGCATCCTGGCAGCCCTGAGCCCAGAAAGCCCCCTTCTGCCTGCAGCCTACCTCGATTGAATGCAACCTACTGTTCTCTGTTTATTTTCCTCAGGAGCCGCTTTACATCACTCACAAAATGACTTCTTTCCATTTTGTTGAACCGCATGGAGTCTGAGAAGTGTTTGCTGCGCCACCCACCACGTTCCATACACAAAAAGCCCCGAGACACAAAAGCCGACAGAAGAAATGAAGATGATTACACTCCGGCTTCCTAATGTAGCAAACGGAAGAATATAAAAAGGAGAGGCGCTTTGATGTCTGATGGCTGAAATGAGCATTTACATCTGAATAGGTGTTTCCCTTTGTGATGTCCCCGCTTTTGTTAAGTGGCTAAGGCGCGATGGCGGAGACAATGGCGTTCGTGTTTGGTACGGAAAGCCGCTCTGTTTATGAACTCCTCACAATGTGGGGGGACCTGCGTTTTCCGTCGCTTCCCCGGAAGACTTTCTGAGGGATTGGACAGAGAATATATTGTTTATTATCTGCGGCGGCTCCACAGCTGCTCTAGCGGCTGATTCCTCGGCACTCGCAGAGAGTGGAGGCCCTTATCTCGACATGCACCGAGCACCTCGGGCTTATGTGCGCCGAGGAGCCCGCTGCCACTGAGAAGTGTATATTAAAGAGCTCTTAGTCGAGGTATTCACAACATGAGCTCGCTATGATAACCTCATGGAGATGGAAAGCAGCTTGCGAAAGCCAACTCACTTACTGGATTCTGGATTACAGAAAGAGAGAAAACGCACTGCTCCCATACATTTATCGACGGAAATATTATCGAACAAAAGCGGTGCAAACCTCTATGCGCTACATGCACTACAGAAGAGGTTCTCAACTCTTCTGATACAGTGACATTTCATTTATCTTAATCTTATTTATGGTGTATTTTAAACTTTTAAACATAGCCATATCTGACCAATATCGGTAATTCTATTCATGTTATTAACAAATAAAGAATAAACAGAAAACAATAAAATTCTACAAAATTAAAAAACTACAATGCATCACATTATAGTGTTCAATATATATTAAAAAAAACCCTGGTAATCTAAATTATTAAATAAATAAAATAATTCTATTCCTGTTATAGCCAATAAAGAATAAACGTGCATTGCCGTTCAAAAGTTCGTCAAAATGTTTTTTGAAGAAAACTTCTCTGCTCATCAAGGCTGCGTTTATTTGATTAAAACTACAGAAAAAACGGTAATATTGTGAAATATTATTGCAATTTAAAATAGTGGTTTTCTAATTTAAAATACTTTAAAATAGAATTTATTCCTGTGATGCAAAGTGGAATTTTCAGCATCATTATTCCAGTCTTTAGTGCCATATGATATTATCACAATTTAAAATAATTTTTTTCTATTTTAATATATATTTAAAAAAATAATGTATTATTGTGCTGGCAAGGCTGAATTTTCATCAGCCACTACTCCAGTTTTCAGTGTCACATGATCATTCAGAAATCATTCTAATATGCTGATTTGTTACCAGTGTTAAAAACAGCAGTGCTTTTTGGAACCTGTGATACTTTTTCAGGATTCTTTGATGAATAAAATGTTAAAAAGTATAGCATTTATTTAAAAAAAAAAAAAAACTATAATAATATACATTAGTGTTTAAAGTTTGGGACAGTAAATGTATTCTCTTTCTTTCTTTGAAAGCAATTAATACTTTTATTCAGCAAAGATGTGTTAAACTGATTAAAAAAAAAAAGTGACAGTGACAGTAAAAATTTTTGAATAAATGCTGTTCTTTTTCATTTTTATTCAAAGAATTCATCATTTCACAGGTTCCAAAAAATATTAAGCAGCTCAGAATGATTGATTGTGACACTGAAGACTGGAGTAATGGCTGATAAAAATCAGCTTGTATCACAGAAATAAATTACATTTTAAAGTATATTAAAATAGAAAACTGTTATTTTAAATTGCAATAATATTTCATATTACATTTTTCTGTATTTTTGTTTAGAAAAAAAATGGAACTTTGGAAAATTATAAGCATAAGAGACTTACTGATCCCAAACTTTTGAACTGCAGTGTACATCACTAAAATTCTATACAATTTCGTCTTATTAAATAAAAAAAAAATACAACACTGAAACCTAAAAGGAACCATTTAAATGCTGTAAGTGAATTTAGGCATCACAACATTATAATGTACAGCATGAAATATGGATATTCATTTTGAGATGTGTTAAAGATTATAGGTCACGCTTTACAATAAGGTTCATTAGTTAACATTAGTTAACTACATTAGATAACATGAACTAAGAATGAACAATACTTATATAGCATTTATTAAGGTAAGTTAATGCTAATTTTAGTATTTACTAATGCATTATTAAAATCACAAGTTGTGTTTGTTAACATTAGTTAATGTACTATAAACTAACATGAACAAACAATGAACAACTGTATTTTTATTAACATTAACAAAGATTAATAAATAGTGTAATAAATGTAGTGTTCATTGTTAGTTCATGTTAGTTAATACATTACCTAATGTTAACAAATGACACCTTATTGTAAAGTGTTACCAGATTATGTTTAGCAATATTAAATTGCTAATGTTTTTAAAGAAAATATAGCACACAAATAAATATTAGATGACTGCAAAGGTAATCTAAATGTAAAACAATTATATATAGCTAATAAAATAAAAATATTATATTAAAATTATATATAAATTAGTCTAAATAAGAAAAAATAAATAAATAAATAAATAATTTAAATGCTACAACTGTTAGACATTACAAAGTTATGGTGTACAGAATGAGTACAAATATGTAACAATAATATTAAATCATTAGTATTTTTAAACATTAACTAAATTTGAAATGACTGCAAAAGTAATCTACATTTAAAATGATTATAGTCATGTTAAATCCAATAAAGAATGTACAGTCAACAATAATATTAAAGCATTAGTGTTTTTAAACATTAACTTAGGCTGAAATAAATTTTAAATGACTTCAAAACTAATCTAAATTTAAAACGATTATATTTATTTTAAATCCAATAACGAATGTACAGTCAATATTAAAATTCTCTACAATTAAAAAAAAAAAAAATAAATAATAATAATAACTATTTTTTTAAAATAATAAAGTGAAGTTAGGCATCACAATGTTATATCTACAGTATTAAAAATGGATGTTCATTTTGAGACTTCCTAAAAACAGATCTAACACTATTCACTATTCTGATTCATCACAGACTATCGCTATGAATGCAAAATTATGTCATCAACTCCAAATTAGATTCAGCTGAGCTGACGCCTGATGCCTCCTCGTCACACTACGTCACTCCATCTCCAATATGAAATGTGACTCTCACTGAAACCCATTCAGCTCAGCGGGAAGGTAAATCAGAGAACAAGAACCGTCTGAGTGGATTCTGGGTCCGGGCCTCGGCTGCATAATTAAGTGGAGACTTTTTTCTTTTTTTTTCTTTTTTTTTTTTCACGCTTATGTCTGTGATAAGATCAGATCTCCAGCTGTCTACCCTTCTGCACGCTCCCTCGCCTTCTCGCCTCAGTCTTACCCGCTAATGGGGAATCGGGTATTGCATTCAGTTTACGTTTTATGTCTGCTTCACATGGGGAAACCGGCAACTGAAGCGCTGCGTATCTGTGGAATCGGTAACGGACAGTGCAGCGGCACTGGGTGGAATTCGTCAGCTTGGGTCAAGGTGCTCCTTTCGGCAACGGAGGCTTCTCAGGGACATGATAACCCTGCTTATATAGCACACAGGGTCTGGTTATTAATTTTACACATGGAGTGGAGATGAGGAGCAGGGTACCATGACCGTCAACCTCAAGCTCTGCTGCAGATTTTGACAAACAAGGCTGTTTCAAAAGGGACCCTTTTTTTTGATGTTCCCCTTCCACCAAGACTTTTTGCTTGATTTCCATTCATTAGGCCAGGGCTGCTGGGAAGGGGCAATGACAGCTCTAAGACCCCCTCACAGGAATCAGACACTGTCTCAAAGAGTCACAGACTTACTCCAGGCTATTATTGGATTAGGTTGGGTTCTTTAGTGGCTCCATTCCTGCCAACTTGAAGGTCTTCAAGGGAGAGTGAAGCAAAAGTCACGACCCAACCTAACAAGGGAACTTCTCCGAATGAACACCATGGTGTTGGCAAATTTCACTTGCTTTCTCAGAGCATAACAAACCGTGGCACAAAAATGACTTGTATTCTGATTCTGTTTATGGTTTTTATTCTTTTTTTAGTTCATTCAGTTTTAGTTTTTTAATGAAAATGAAAAATGTTGCAGGGATTTTTGTATTTTAGTGCACTTTGCACTTTTTTCTTGCCAAACTTAAATACAACATAAATACAACATAAAATAACAATATTAATTAGGGGTATTTATTTATTTATTTAAATTATTATTTTTTTTTTATATTTTCCATTTTCATTTTAAAGTTTTAGTCATTTTTGTAATTTAATTGTATTTATATTAGGGCTGTGAAATGATTAATCGCATACAAAATTTGTATTTATTTTAGGGCTGTGAAATGATTAATCGCATACAAAATAAAAGTCTGGGTTTGCCTAATATATGTGTGTGTACTGTGTGTAATTATTATGTATATATAAATACAAACACATTTATGTACAAACTTAAGAAATATTTACAAGTATATGTATTTATTATAACTGTATATAATTTATATTATTTATAAATAAAAATATTCTGTACATAACATATTTCTCTTAAATATATATATTAATTTGTGTGTATTTATATATACATAATAATTACACACAGTACAAACACACATATTAGGCAAATTTTATTTTGTATGTGATTAATTGCGATTAATCGTTTGACAGCCCTAGTTTTTTTTTTTTTCTTTTTTAGATATTCTGTTTATGGTTTTTATTCTTTTTTTAGTTTTCATTCAGTTTTAATTTTTAAATAAAAATGAGAAATGTTGCACTGGCAACAAGCTTAAATAAAGTAAATGTTTTTGAAATAAACATTTTTTACAGTTTTTTTATGGTTTTAATTTTAGTTTTAATTAATGATAACAACCCTAGACTGCTGTCTGCATTAATGGAGACTGAGAAAAAGACGTGGATGTACACGGCCACACCAATTCACACATATATATAATAGCAGGTGCAAACATGGGGCTGCCATTCTTGCTTCAAATGGAAGACCTGATTGACATGTCAAAAGCAGCCAGGTCTTTTCTTTTTTTTTCAAGACAGCATTTAGGTAGCACAATGAGGTCTGTTGACATTGACGAGGCTAAATGTCAGCGCTGCCAAACCCACACATCACCTCTGCTCGTGGCTCGGCAGCATCCGTCGCTTTCTAAAAAGCACCTGTCGTTTTGGTGTTGTGGCCCCGGAAGGCTTCAACAAAGCTCTTTTTGCCGTTTTCTTTGCAAGTGTCAGTAAAACTGAGCTGCAATTTCACTTAAAGAGGCTGTTATGGTACTTACGGCTGCTGCCCAGCTCTTCGAACAGATACTGCACCTTCTCCCACTGAGTGGAGTTCTTGTTGGGCGGAGATTCCAATGGAACAAACGTCCTGAAACACAACAAAAATACCATTTTTTTTTTAGCATTCTTAAATGAATAAAAAAAGTTAAAATGAACAGCACTTAATTTCTTTTAAAAATCTTACTGAGCCCAGAATTTTGAATGGTAGTATAAATTTTTACAACTAAATCTATACAACAACAACAGCTGTGTTTAAATATCTTTAAACTTAATATGGCTGTTACTCCCAAAACATTGAAACATATGGCATTATGGTCATAAACACTCTTCAATCAAATGTACAAACAAATCATCAAATTAAAATAGAGCAATATGCATTTTTTTTTTTAAGTTATATTTATGGGCTTTTTACACCTTTATTGTGAGAGGACAGTGGAGAGCTGACAGGAAAGTCCTGGGAAGAGAGAGTGGAGCAGGATCAGCAAAGGACCTCGAGGCGGGAATCGAACTCGGGTCACCGAGAGGAGTTGCGCTGTATGTCGATGCACTAACCACAAGTCTATAGGTGCCGACGCAATATGCAATTCTACAAAGCAAATATAGGACTACTCGAATACATGAATTCAAATATATATTGGTTTCTAAATCATCTGTTTTCATTGGTCAGCTTAAGGGCTGGCCGGCACATCCAGTGAAAGTTACATTTCAAAATGTCAACTTTGAGTAAAGTAAAAATATCAACTTTGAGTAAAGTTTGAGAACAAACTTTGAGTTAGCTTGAGAAAGCCTAGCCTGAAAGTTTGAAGCAGCTGTAAAAGTATGAAAGTTAATGTTGCTAGCATGATTTAGCACATTGCTTACATGATTTAATATGTTGATAACATGTTTTTGCATGATTAGCTTGTTGCTTACATTTTTATAGGCTGATTACAATGTTGTTAGCATGATTAGCACATTGTTATCATGTTACTAGCACGTTGTTAGCATGATTAGCAAGTTATATAGCATGGTTCTAGCATGATTAGCAAGTTACTAACATGTTATTAGCATGATTAGCAAGTTACTAGCATGTTTATAGCCTGATTAACATATTGCTAGCATGTTTCTAGCATGTTTCTATCATGATTAGCATGTTTCTAGCATGATTAGCATGTTACTAACATGTTTCTAACATGATTAGCATGTTACTAGCATGAAAAGCAAGTTACTAGAATGTTTCTAGCATGATTAACATGTCACTTACATGATTACCATGTTGCTAGCATGTTTTAGAATGATTAGTTTGCTGCCTGCATTTCATAGGCTGATTGCAATGTTGTTAGCATGATTACCACATTGTTAACATGTTACTAGCATGATGTTAACATGACTAACAAGTTAATAGCATGACTGTAGCATGATTAGCAAGTTACTAGCATGTTTCTAGCATGATTAACATGCTACTTACATGTTTCTAACATGATTAGCATGTTACTTGCATTTTGTTAGCATGATTACCATGTTGCTAGCATGTTTTAACAAGATTAGCTTGTTGCCTGCATTTCATAGGCTGATTACAATGTTGTTAGCATGATTAGCACATTGTTAGGATGTTACGAACATGATGTTAGCGTGACTAGCAAGTTAATAGCATGATTGTAAAATGATTAGCAAGTTACTAGCATGTTTCTAGCGTGATTAACGTTACTAATGTTTCTAACAGGATTAACATGTTACTAGCATTTTGTTAGCATGATTACCATGTTGCTAGCATGTTTCCAGCATGATTAGCATGCTACTAGCATGTTGCTAACATGATTAGCAAGTTACTAGACGTAGAATAAAACCTTTTCTAGGCCACTGATAAAGCAGGAGTCTCCATCTTAGGTTGAGTATACTTTATTTTTAAAATATTGTCTTCAATTGTTCTTTAAAACTTTAAGTGGAGTACCTTTACCCAAAAGGTAAAATGTTGTCTTGTATATATGAATATATGTCTGTGGCTGACGGCATGAGTGTGTTTACTGTGAATTATCATGTAGAGATCCTTGTATACAGCTATAATGTGATGTATCGCCGCAAGCTTTAAAAGCAGCTCAGGATACAGTATGCTCACATTCTCAGTAAATATCTGCAACACGAAGAAAGCCAGTCATCTCCAATGAGGAGAACATCACTCAGAGGGTGAGGTTGCATAAGCAAATACCTCAGGCTACAGCTGGTCTGAAAAAAAATCCCATGTTTTAACCATAAGGTTCAGTTTTAGACTGTATAGACTCTATAATTTGTATGTCCAGCAATTAAAACTTATATATGATGTCCGCCTGACCACCTGCTTATTCCACAAAAAAACAAAACAAAACAAACAACAACAAAAAAACACATAGGTTAAAGGTGCAAACCTTTGACAGCGGTTTAGTGCCATGTTAAAAAATAAAAAATCTAAAATTACGAGATTATTATTACGAGACTATTTTGAGAATAAAGTTTAAATATTTTGAGAATAAAGTTTAAATATTTTGAGAATAAAGTCAAAATGTTTCGAGAATAACAACAAAATGTTTTGACAATAAAGTCGAAATTACAAGAATGGAATCATGTCAATTAAAGTTATAATATTTTGAGAGTACAGTCTGTGCATGCAAATGTCTTCGATTGCATTCATTAGTCCTATTTGTAGTGCACCAGCCATCCAATAATAGCAATAAACTTTGTGCTTTTGGTAATTTTAATATAAAACAACAACGTCTCAATGAATTAATTCCCATAATTTTAACTTAATTCTCAAACAATTTCGACTTTATTCACGTAATATTTCGACTTTAATCTCGTAATCTTAGATATTTTTTAACATGGCACTAAAACGCCATGATATAAACCAGAGGAAAAAATTGTAGTACAAAAAAACAACACAAATATTAAAAAATATAACATTACAAAGTCTATAAATCACTCGCTTTTATAAAGAATTATTGTTCGACAGCGACACCAGCAGGTAAAATTACAGCAAGAGTACTTGTTTCTCTGCCTCCCCTGAGCCTATCGAGTTTTAACAGACCCCCCCAAAGCGTGCGGTGGGTATGGTGGGGGTAACAGAGAATGACTTGGGGGAAAGTCCTGTGAGAGGATGCAATGCTTCCATCGCGATATGATTAAACATGACTGTTTATGCTCGTCTGTGATTGGTTCATGCAATAAATCCCGCCTCTTGTGTTCGTTCGCATTCCGCATTTACGAATCAGCCTGAATGAACAATATAATGCCATTAATTGGAAGACTAATAAAAAAAAAGTAAGTAAACAACTCATACACTTAAATATTTTGACGTAAAAAAGTGGTTATAAGACTTGAAATTGCCTGAAAACATGATCTGTTGGAGTTTTAGTGAGTAATCAGCTTGGTGAAATTTAAAGTAAATGTCAGTGTATGTGAGCAATATTTACAGAGCTTTGCTGACTGGTGATCCGAAAAATTCAAAGATAGTTAAAAGTTCAACTATTAAACTATTAAACTATTAAAAAGAATAGCTGAACATAAGTTCATAAATAAAATATATAATTTAAATTGTTACTGCCTTAAAGGAGAAGTCCACTTCCAGAACAAAAATCGACAGATAATGAACTCGCCCCTTATCATTCAAGATGTTCATGTCTTTCTTTCTTCAGCCATAAAGAAATTATGTTTATTGAGGAATATAATTTTCTCCATATAATGGACTGATATGGCGCCCCGATTTTGAACTTCCAAAATGCAGTTTAAATGCAGCTTCAAATGATCCCAAATGCGGTTGTAAACGATCCCAGCTGAGGAAGAAGGGTCTTATCTAGCCAAACGATCAATTATTTTCATAAAAATAATACAGTTTATATACTTTTTAACCTCAAACGCTCGTCTTGTGTCACTTTGCCTGAACTGTTTTTTTCCGGTTCATGACAGTTAGGGTATGTCGAACAATTCCCATCTCATATTCTCCCTCAACTTCAAAATCATCCTACATCGCTGTTTTACATTTTTTGTTGAGGGTATTTGATCTTCTTTGCATGTTCACTTTGCAAAGACTGGGTCAGTACTTCTGGATGATTTTGAAATGATTTTTGAAGTTGAGGGAGAAAATACGATTGGAGTTTTTTGACATACCCTGTCTTGAGGCAGAATACACAGAGTTCAGGGAGAGCAAGACAATAAAATTGAGACTGTTCATCCAAATTCAATGTTTGCCTGAATATCCAAACAACAATAAATGTCACAAAATATGACAAAATAATCATGCAACCCTAAAGGACACGTATAAAAGCTATTGTTAACGTCCATTCAAAAACTTTAGAAGCTCAAAGGCCGCATTCAAATGCCAACAGATGCAAATGGCAACAAAATAGGGTAACTTTAAATGCGGGCACATCATTCAGCATCATTGGCATAATCTGAGCGAGTTCAATTGACGTGTCACTTCAGAAAAGCTGCGTCGTGCATGAAAATGTCATCTTTTAGGGGCGTCAGTAAATTACGTTGTAAACTCTACGCGCAGCAGGACACCGTTTCATAAATCGACCAAGGACTCCGTGAGGGTTTATGCAAAGGTACACAAGCTCAAAGACTCAACACGTATCTGACCTTTGTATCCACTTTCCATGTCGTTTGCTATCATCAATTAAGGTCCAAAATACTACGTCAGCCGAACTCACTGTATATAGTTAACTTTCACCAGTTGAATGATATCGCATTACACACTAAATTAAAAGCACACAGGCTAATTTATAAGCAACGACTGGTGGCTAATTGCAGGCTAATAGGCCAAATACGATCTTTTGACTGAAGATCTGTCCTCTAAGCACCCTTCTGAAACTTAAAATGACAAATGGGACACTTTGCGGTCTCGCAGACTTCACAGACACGCAGTGGAGAAGGCCACGTGAATGCAGGTCCACATGAAGACGTCCATTTGGGACAGGGCCCATGTGTCTAGAGCTTAGACCAAGTGCAGCATTGATAGAGTGCACTTAGAGCTCTCGAGACATTTCGACGGGTACGAGAGATTGAATGGGACTACAGAGGCTGGGAAGGGTCAGCTCTCCATTTATAAGTCTCATCCTTAGCACAGCCCAATCAAAACAGGCAAACAAAAAGAAGTCAGCCTCCAAATGAACAATCACAAACGCAGGGACTCTGCGTCTCACCCTGAGAATAAAGGAGGATGGAAAAAGCCATCATGTCTTCCCACATCAGGAACCCTGAGACACAATACTCTTGGTAAAACACTGCACTGGTTCAAAAGGTAAAATGAACACCAAATTGCTTCTGTCCGAAGTGCCATCCCCACTTTTAAATTTGGTCCACGGCATGTCCCTCTTCCCTTTCTGCGATCAAAGTAACCCATCCCACTGGGTCTATACGACATGAAGGTGTGATGAAGGTATCCTGCCCCACAGGAACACTATTTAATGGTTGAGAGCACATTAAATTATATGACCTGGTGAGCAGACGTGTTATTCTTGCAGCGCGAAGAAAATCCATTATGTTTATGCTGCACGAGCACTGCTGAGAACAAAAAGTATAAACTCGAGGTTAAACGGGACAAAGCCATGCCATGTATCTGTACACATTTAGACTGCACGTTGGTTTTTAGTTCGGTTAACAATTGGACAAGAAATTGTTACACGGCTTGACAAAGAAACTTTTCAGGGCCTTGAAAATCGCCAGGTTTAGAGATGCCAGATAATTTGACTTTGGAGTTTGTTATTTACAGCCTTTGAACCTTTGGTTTATGTGTTCAATCTAAGACATGGTATTTCAAAGTGATACCCACTACAGTCTTTATTCAATGTTCAAGCAATAAAAAGTATTACTTATTAACTATAAATATTACTTTTGTCAGCATAAAACTTTGCTTTTACATCTGTAATCTGACAAATTACAGGATGTCCAATAAGAAAGAAGAATCGAGTAAACTGAGTGAAAAAAAGATTTTCTTTTTTTTTTTTTTTTGGAAAGTCTCACATGCTCACCTAAGCTGCATTTATTTGATCAACAGTACAGTAAAAATAGCAATATTGTCAAATACGAGTTTGGGATCAGTAATATTTTTCATGTTTTTTAAAGAAGTTTCTTATGCTTATCAAGGCTGCATTTATTTGATCAAAAATCCAGAAAAAAAAACAAATATTGTGAAATATTATTTTGTTGTAAATAACTGTTTTCGATGTAAATATATTTTAAAATGTAATTTATTCGTGTGATGCAAAGCTAAATTTTCAGCATCATTACTCCAGTCTTCAGTGTCACATGATCCTTCAGAAATCATTCTAAAATGCTGATTTAATATCAATGTTGAAAACAGTTTAATATTTTCATTTTTCAATAAAAAAATATTTATTTTTTTTATCACTGAGCAGAAATAAAATAAAAAACAGAAATATTGTGAAATATTATTTTGCTGTAAATAACTGTTTTCGATGTAAATATATTTTAAAATGTAATTTATTCGTGTGATGCAAAGCTAAATTTTCAGCATCATTACTCCAGTCTTCAGTGTCACATGATCCTTCAGAAATCATTCTAATATGCTGATTTATTATCAATATTGAAAACAGTTTAATATTTTCATTTTTTCAATAAAAAATATTTATTTTTTTCATTGAGCATGTCAAAAGCAACCAAAAAGAAACACAAAAATAAAAAAATGATTTAATTATAGCAACAAAAAAAAAACAGAAATAAAAAAACAGAAATATTGTGAAATATTATTTTGTTGTAAATAACTGTTTTCGATGTAAATATATTTTAAAATGTAATTTATTCCTGTGATGCAAACCTAATTAATAAGTGATAAACAAAAAGTATATTGTTAGAAAAGATTTCTATTTTGAAAAAATACTGTTCTTTTTCATTTATTTAAATATATATATATATATATATATATATATATATATATATATATATAATATATATATATATATATATATATATATATATATATACACACATGAATATATATATATATTATTTATTTTATTTATCTTCAATGAATAGACATTTCAAAAGAACACCATTTATTTGAAACAGAAATCTTTTGTGACATTGTAAATGGTCAATATAATGCATCCTTACTGAATTTAATTAATTAATTAATTAATTAATTAATTAATTAATTAAAAGTAGTGTACTAGAATGGAGAGAGTTAAGAAGTGAAGCAAGAAAAGACCACAAAGATCACAAAGACCAATATTTATATTTGGAATAACCCGCACTCTGGAATAATACCCAATAAGATCAGGAACAAACATAAAAAAGGCTCAATTCTGAATTAATGTTAACGTTCATTTGATGTCCTACAGCACATTTTGAGCTCTCTGGCTCTCCAGAAATCAACTGTGTATATCTTATTTACTTTCATAGTCTAATAGATTGATTTTAGTCTGTTAGCAGAATCCATTGATCTAAAATTGTTTAAATTACTGGTGCCAATCTAAGTTTATCGATAATCATTCGTGACCTGGCTAGAGCCTTTGCATTCAAAATTACCCAGAAATGTCATATTATGAGCATTTGATGTGCCCCCTGTAGAAATATCGCTCTACTAAAGCAATAATGGCTACTCAGATTATAGCTACAGTTTGTTCTCCAATTCCACAGAGGTAATCTTAGTACAAAATCATCTAATACCGGTTATCATCACCATTTTGTCCAACAATTTCCCAGCATTCTCACACCTGCTGTACCCCTGATGGAGGTTGAAGATGACGAGTGAATGATATAATAAAGCTCACATCGACCTCTCTACACACACAGAGAATGCTATAATCCCACAAAGCACACTTACCCAATCAAAAGCAGCGCTGAACACACAATCACGAATCCTACTGTATACTTCAGTGCATTTTTCACTTGCTGTAATGAGAGAATAAAAAACAGGTTTATCAAACTGTGTTCATCAAGTCATCAATCCGTGATAAATTACGCTTCATGTAGAGAGGGGCTTTGGGCTGGAGCATAATTACATATTTGCAGCACTTAACAGTCAGGAACACAGTGTCCCTAGTTCATTTTCTGATGGAGACATCGTGGCTCTGTTCCAAAACCTGAGCTAATGCAGTGTCCTAACTGAAACGGAACCTTACAAGTGACCGAATTGGAACATTCTACATTAAATGAGCAATTTTCTGCAGCTTACAAACAGTCATCACGTAAAGCGCATAAGAGACGCAACTAATAATTAAGTTCAATAATTTGGCATTAGCTTGTTACTAAACTAATAATTTGACACTCAAATAAATGAACTCAGAATAATAATGCAAATAAATGCAATTAATTACTTTTATTAAGTAAAATAAGCAAAAATGCACAAAAAAAGTAAATAATTTAAAAAGTAAAATCTATTGTACACTCAAATATTGGGTAAAATAGTGTACATTTAATCAGACTCAACTATTCTGTTATTATAATATAAATTTAAAAAATAAAATAAAACAAAACAAAACAAAAAACAAAATAAAATAAAATAAAATAAAATAAAATAAAAATCCACAAAAAACTAAGTAATTTTAAAAAGCAAAATTCATTGTACACTTAGTTATTGGGTAACACAGTGCATATAATATAATATAATATAATATAATATAACATAATGAACCAACATGATTAAAGATAGATAGTAGACAGCAAAGATCAAACTCATAATTAGTTACATAATAGATTTTTAAAGGTTTCATTTTTCAATAAATTTTTTTTTACCTTTTTTTCATTGAACATGTCAAACACAACCAACAAGAAACACAAAATAAAAAAATTATTTAATTATAGCAAAATAAAAAATAAAATAAAATAAATGATTAAAATGCACAAAGAACACGTAAAAAATATTTTAAAAAGTAAAATATATTGTACACTTAAATATTGCGTAAAATAGTGCATGTTTAATTAGACTTAACTATTCTGTTTTAATGAAATGATACATTTTATATAATATAATATAATATAATACAATATAATATAATATAATATAATATAATATAATATAATATAATATAATATAATATAATATAATATATATAAAGGCAACCAAACTAAATTACAAAATTAAATAAGGATTCAATATAGCAAAAACTAAATTAAATTAAATTAAATTAAAAAGTAAAAATGCATAACAAAAAAAAAACGTAATAAAATGAAAATGTAAAATAAATTGTACATTTAAATATTGGGTAAAATAGTGCATGTTTAATTAGACTATTCTCAACTATTCTGTTATTTTGAAAATATAAATTTGAAATATAACATTAATATTATAATCTAAAATTATGTGAAGGCAATATAATATACAAAGGCAACCAAACTGAATTACAAAATTAAAGTATTCAATTATAGCAAAAATAAAATAAAATAAAATAAACGTAAAATAATTTAAAAATCAAAATACATTGTACACTTAAATATTGGGTAAAACAGTGCTGGTTTAATTAGACTCAACTATTCTGTTATTTTGAAAATATACATTTAAAAAAAATATATATATAACATAATATAATGTAATATAATGTAATATAATATAATACAATACAATATACAGGAAACCAAATAAAATTACAAATTTAAAGAAGGATTCACGTATAGCAAAAATAATAAAATAAAAATAAAAATAAAACTAAAATAAAATACTTCGACCATTATCTCGGACAGATTTTTTTCCCCAAAGCATGTCACAGTGCATTATAGATTTGCATTATCCATGAAGGATATATGCAATCCTGTTAAAAACTGGGCCAAAAAAAAAAAAAAAAAGAAGACAGCATAATCATCCTGTCTCACTTTCAGCACCTATGATGCTTTGAAAATGCTGCCTACGTAAGAGTCTCAATAGTTTTGGAACGAAGCCACTTCTGACTGTTTCAAAGAAAAAGAAGGAGTGGAAAGTTTGCAAAGAGATCTAAATAACTTCTAGAAGATGGAGGAAGCTCCTCAGCATGTAATTTTGCATATCACTGTGGCATCCTTAGAGAGAAATATTTGACATTTGAAGCAAGCAGCAATATAGTGAGAAGGATTTGTTTTTCGTCACTTTATTACCTCAATGCAGTCAAATCTCTTGGAGATAGGAGTCTAGGTGAACTCGCTGGCTTATTATAAATGAACTGCCATAACTGTAATCAGGCAAATATCACTTAGCAATACCTCAAGGGCATTTTCTGTTGATATGATTAATGCTAACTTTTCTAACTGCAGACAGCAAGCCCTGCTTTACATACTAGTATAGTAAACACTATTTATTGACTACAAATAGCTCAACATAGCTCTTTCCCATCTAGTTTTTCACTGTGAGCGTGAATTATCCTTGTAAGGCTGAAAAGGCAATCTGTTTCAGAACTAGAAAAACAGGAAGGAGTGTCAGCTTTACCAAGCACTTGTTGCTGTTGTCTTCATCTTTCTCCTCGTAGTAGAAATACACAAAGGGGATCCAGAGGAAGACGCAGAACAGAATGATGGAATACAGAGCTGTAAAAGAGAAAAAAGATGGACAGTTACACACCTGCAGCACACTCAACAACCAGAATCCACATTAAATACAGCACATTACACATGGCGTATTTAAATGTCACCGGGTCAATGACGAGGCACTCATTATGTGTTAATAAACATTAAAAATGCAATTTGTACACATGATGACCTATGCCTCTTCTATTATGAACATTTTTGTAAATTATTTTTTAATAAATTTGGTGTGTCAAAAAGTCAAACATGTCGTCAAGGTTGCATGAGATTGTAAAAAAAAAAAAAAAAAAAAAAAAAAAATGTCCAATTATAGGTTAAAATTCTTACAATTTTTCTATTATTATATATTCTTTTAAACGGAATGAGAAGAGGAGGCAGTTTTGGAAAAAATATATATATTTCAAATATAAAATATAACTAAAACTATATAAATTAGTAAATAGAAATTATATTTATATTAAAAAAATATAAAATTAATTATACTATATAAATTAAAAATACATATTCTCTCTTTCACTCTCTCTCTCTCTATATATTTTACATGAATACAAATATAGGTTATCTAAATATCTCTTATATATATCTATACTATATATATATATATATATATATATATATATATATATATATATATATATATATATATATATATATATATATATATATAAAGGAATGAGAAGCAGGAAGGAGTTTGGAGAAAAATATATGTTTCAAATATAAATGTAAAAAAAATATTATATAAATTAAAAATACAAATTCTCTCAGTCTCTATATATACTGTGTGTGTATACATATATATATATATATATATATATATAAATATAGGTTAAAATCCTTTAAAATCTTCTATTATTATATATTTTTACATATTCTCTCTCTCTCTCTCTCTCTCTCTCTCTCTCTCTCTCTCTCTCTCTGTATATTTTACACAAATACAAATATAGGTTAAAATTCTTAAGAATATTCTATTTTTTTAAGGAATGAGAAGCAGAAGGCAATAGAAAAAATATGTATATAAAATATGGAGGGAAAAAATATACATTTCAAGTCTAAAATACTATACAAATGAAAAATACATATTCTCTCATTGTCTTTTAAAGTATGAGGCAGTTTGGGAAAATATACATTTCAAATATAAAATATATATGTAAAAAATATAATATAGATTAAAAAATACATTCTCTCACTCTCTCTCTATATATATATAAATATATATATATGTAGTCTTAAAAATCTTTTTTTTTTAAAAGGAATGAGAAGCAGGCGGCAGTTTGGGAAAATATATACATTTCAAATATAAAATATAAATGTACTTTTTTTATACAATTCTAATAATTAAAATAATTAAAAATAAATATTCTCTCTATATATATTTATATGAATACAAATATAGGTTAAAATTCTTAAAAATCTTATATATATAAAACAATTTAACAAAAAACATTATTTAACAAAAAATACTTGTATTTATACTTATATTTATACATTTTAATATGAGAGATATTTCTCTAAAATGCATGTTCACACTGAAAATTAGTTACACATAGTAAAAAGTTTTTAAAGATTTTATTTTCAATAAAATTCATATTTTTCCATTGAGCATGTCAAAGCACTCAAACAGAATCACAAAAATAAAGCAGGATTTAATTATAGCAAACATCAATTCGATCAAATATTAGTTGGATTATACACAGTTCTATAAACCTTTATAAATAGTTCTACAAATCTTTTTCTATAAATTTGTATATTTAAAATTTGTATATTTATTTATTGGTTTATAAAATGTGTGTATAGTACACTCTGGTACAAGTATGCATGACATAGAGATTAAGTGAAAAATAGTGTACGAAAGGGTACAAACACAAATCAAGAGTGAAATCAATGTCTTCACACGTAAAGATTCCTAGAAACCAATAAAACTCCCACATGATGAGTCCTAAGACCCAAAGCGCAGACAAGCTGAAATAATCAAGTTAAAGGAGCAAAGATCACTGATATTGCAAGAGTTTACGTAACAGACTGTGACAGGCAGAGAAAGTGATTTTGTTGATTTCTCCCTTTCCCTGTCATGCAATGAATTAAAATCGTCAGCTTGGCCTATTTCAGTCCTGAAGCGGATCACACACTTTTGTGACCCTGTAAATTGTCATCTTCACTTCTCATGTAGGTTACTCAGTTGATACAGGCGATATGAATAATACATCCTTCTTTAGTTCGGAAAATGTGTCATCATAAAGCCCTGCAGATACGTTTGTATACATGAATGGAGTGGATTAAGAAACTGCAGCTGGATACATGAGAAAAAAAAAAGTCTGGATTGCACAAGACAAAACCATATCACACAACACCCCGAACATCTTTCTCCAAATAGAAACAGGTCTGTAATCATATAGACTGCCTCCGATACTGGCAACACACCAGAACGGCTTGCAATGACCTTCCATGAGCGCAAAAAAATGATCCATCATTCTGTCTGCGGTCAAGTAGGACAAAAAGCTCATTTCCGTGAACATGTAAACATGCTCTGTACACATCAGTCAAAAGTGTACATGTGTGTTCACTTGATAAATGCGTCGATTTTATAAGATAGATGTGTGAAAAGAACAGCAGAGTGCATTCCTGTCGGGTAAAACACAAATGTATTTTAACAGCAGGCGAGGAGGAAAACAGAGCTGCGACATTTCAGAATAAAAACATAATGGGATGAAAACGGTTATTGTTATTGTTTCATGAGCCCCGCGGCTGATTTTGCCAGCTGTTCGTGTGCTTTTCAAAACTTAATTTTTTGATTGCTGCACTTTTTCTGGATTATTGTGAGGGATTCGGTCATATGAGTTCAGTGGATCAAAGCTGCTCATACAGATAAACGTTGCGCTCTCACACGCTCACGCTACAATTTACCTTGTGACGCCTGACCATCGCTCAATTTTGTTATGCCTCTGCTCGGTTTTGCGTGATTAAAGAATTTCTCATGGTTTCGAGTATTTGTGTAAAGCTTTCAAGAGGTTCAACCCATCCTGTATCCTGAGAGAAATTCCACACAGTTTGTGTTCTCAAGGAAAACCACATGTATCCAACTCTGGACCAATCCAAGACACCCGGAATCAATTTGTTGCAATTAAAAATACAATAACAGTTTAAATTGTATTTGTCAGGAATGTCTGTTTGGCTAATTAGCGGTGTTTGTTAAGGCAAGCATCCCTGTTTCTATAGCATATACAGTGCTTGGGATTTGTGTGTTGAACAATCATTCATGTCAGTTTATGCTATGGAGATGAGTAATAGATAGATCAAAAGAACGACAGAATGTTAGAACAATAGATAGATAGATAGATAGATAGATAGATAGATAGAACAAAAGAACAATAGAACGATAGATAGATAGAACAAAAGAACGATAGATAGAAAGAACGATAGAATGATAGAACGATAGATAGAACAAAAGTACAATAGATAGAACGACAGAATGATAGATAAAACGACAGAACGATAGATAAAACGATAGAACGATAGATAAAACGATAGATAGACAGACAGAACAAAAGAACGACAGAACGATAGATAGAACGATAGATAGAACGATAGATAGAACAAAAGAACGATAGAATGATAGACAGAACGATAGAACGATAGAACAATAGATAGATCAAAAGAATGATAGATAGAACGATAGATAGATAGACAGACAGATAGAACAAAAGAACGATAGAACGATAGCTAGATAGATAGATAGACAGATAGATAGACAGATAGAACAAATGAATGATAGAACGACAGAACGATAGATAAAACTATAGAATGATAGTTAGTTAGATAGATAGATAGATAGATAGAACAAAAGAACGATAGATAAAACGATAGATAGAATGATAGATAGAACGATAGATAGAACGATAGAACGATAGATAGATAGATAGATGGAACAAAAGAACGATAGAGTGATAGAACGACAGAATGATAGAACGATAGACAGATAGATAGATAGAACAAAAGAACGATAGAACGATAGATAAAACAGATTGATAGAACAAAAGAACGATAGAACGATAGTTTAGTAAGACAAAACAATACAAAGACCGATAGATTGATACAGAGAACGACAGAATGACAGAATGAGAGATCGATAGATAGATAGATCAGTAAATATGCATTCCTCTTGATTTCTCAACTTTCCCCCCTGCACTGATGGTAAATGCCTCCATATTTATATGTTTGTTTGGCAGACTGTGAGTAAGTGAAGCACCTCTAATATGCAGCAGGATAACACTGCTGGCATTATGGGAAATTCATGGGAAAAAGGTGAGGAGCAGACACTTACAGGGGCTACAAAGCTATTTTAGGCTGGAGGGGGGGATATCTATAGCTAATGGACATCTCTGACAACAGGCCCAGTAAACCCGAAATAACTTCTGACCAAGACATGGCTGAATGCGTTCTTGAGGTGATAACGTGACTCATTAGCAGGATTCAGAACGTGAAGACAAAAAAAAATAAAAGAATCAGACAATCACGACCATGATAGGCACATTGGTATATAGGTGACTCGCAGCATAGATCTGTCTTTTAACACATTAAACTCCTCCCAATAATCCCAAAGAGTTTTAATTAAGACAAATGGCGCAGACAAAAAGAAAAGAAATCCAATTTGTCCCTCCTCACAACCACATTGTGCATCTTCGTTAATTCCAGGCACCTGTAGTGCACTAAAGTAGCAGGAGCATACTGGTTAAATACACAACATGCTGTGGAAAACGAGGGCCAGTAAATGTGAAAGTGAAATGTCAACGTTTCAGTGACAGCAATTACAGCTCCCGGTGAGATTATGGCTGCTTTGGTTCGCTCTATTGTTTTAAAAAAGCTGCATGAAACATTCATCTTGAATTACACTTACATATTTCATATTGAAGTGTAACTGCTTTCACCTAACCACAGGCAACCTTTCTGAGAAGGTTTCAGTGCAAACTGTCAAACAGCTAAAGCAGAGTACACTGTCAGCATGCTAATTAAAAGCACAACCGAAAAAATATCAATAGTAAAAAAAAAAAAACAACAAAAAAAAAAACAAAAAACAATCTAGACCCAAGTAATCATTTGTTCAGTAGTTGGATGAAGAGTATACCATCATTCAAAAGTTTTTTCTTCATATTTTTGAAAGAAGCCTCTCGAAGGTGGCATTTATTTGATAAATGCAGTAAAAATTCTGTAATGTTATTACGATTTAAAATAACTAATTTCTATTTCATTACATTTTCAAAAGTAATTAATTTCTGTGATGAAAAACTTAATTTTCAGTATTATTACTCTAGTCTTCAGTCACATGATCCTTCAGAAATCATTCTTATATACCAATTTGCTGTTCAAGAAACATTTCATATTTCAGCAATGTTGAAAACAGCTGTGCTGCTTAATATTTTTGTAGTAATAATAATTTTTTTTTACAAATTGGACTGGAAATTTCAAAAGAACAGAATTTATTTGAAACAAAAATATAAATGTATTTGCAGTCTAGTGTTGTCACGATACCAACATTTTGACTTCAATGCGATACCTGACTAAAATATCACGATACTACTACTGAACTGATACTATATTAAAAAAATATTTATCAAAAAGCATGTCTAATTAATTAAAATCATGAAACTTGCAGAATTTAACAGAAATTTATTACAATTTTAACAAAAAATACCTATTTTTTAAGGCCCTATGAAATGCATTTTATTATTTTTCTCAAATTCAGTTTTGTTTGTGAATCTCTGTTTTCCATAAATTTTCTGTATTCTATTTTAATTGTTTCATTACATTTTAATAATCAAAAACATGTCTAATGAATTTATAAATGATAATTTGATTTGATAAAGAATTAATTTATTATAAGCTATTTATTTATATTCCAGAAATACTGTGTTTGTACAATTTTCCGGTAAATAAATTCTGGTAAATATTTTTTCTGGTAAATATTCCTTTAACACTGTTTAATAATATTTTTATTTAGTAGTAGTAGTACTGTCTTTACATGAAGTAATAATATATTTCTATCCATCAAGTTAAACCAAACTTTTATTTTGTTAGAATTTATGTTCATGTGTTCTTGTACTCATATATTGAAGAGGCAAAGGCTGAAAACATCGTGAGCGTGACGTTTGTGTGTAGTAAACAAAACTGCGCGTCTGCGCCATTCACTAACACAGACATGCAGAAATACGGCTCTTATTAAAATGCATTCTTAAAGTACCAATACTAGTAAAATGTGGAATCATACCATTTTTAAAAACAGGGTATCGTGATACTTTTTAAGTACTGGTATATCGTGCAACACTATTGCAGTCACTTTTGATCGACATAATGCATCTTAGAATAAAATTATCTTAAAGATTATATTTGATTTTTTTTAATATTTAATTAGACTTTCATATTGTACAGTATTTTGATGTAATGCCTACATTCACTTAAGCTTCACAATATTGATTTAACATTGACAAAAATGATTGATTTTAATACCAGTGCGTCTACGGTGTTTAAATTTATCTCCATTTGCTTTGAAATAAAGTCATTACTGCATGCCAAATATGGATAAAATGGGCATAAGACAAAGCAGCAATGCATTCATTTTAACAGGTCATCGTTTTGGCTAAAAACAATGGACTATTTGCCTACAGGCACTGAAGCAGAACCAATGCTAGTGGCACACATTGCAGCACTGCTCTCTGTCCCTCGTCTGTGAGCTCATGGCACCCAACCAGTGGGTAATATTAATCATAACAACATGAATATTAACATGGTGAGGGAATAGGCCGCACTGCATTACTGCAGATCATCCATTTCAATCTAACCAGATATAATGGGAAAGCACCTGACTGGGGAGAAAAGTTTAGCATATTAATCCCCCTGACAAAGAGAAGAGGGAGCTAAATAATTAAACAACCAACCTCGGTCCTCCGCTAAGTTCTGGCTCCTTTTATAGCGCTGCAGCGGTTCCCCCTCAGGTGTGGAGACGAGAGGGTCGACGAATTCATTGCGAGACACCCAGTTTGGACTCGTAAAAACACACTTGAGACTTCAGACTCGTCTCCTGGGTATGGTTATTTTGATGGTTATTAGTTTAAGAGGGTTCTGAGTTACGCATCCCTTCGAGCTAAACATACGTGTTATTTGAAAACTAAATTTGCAAGTGTGTCTTTAGGGGAGATTCGGTTTATTTAATTTGTTCTCTCCTTTACAACGGTAATCAGCTGTAAACAACTCAATAGCCACTGACAATGTACCTTTGCTAAATTAAAGCTTATTTGTTTGTGATTTTCTTGCCAATAGCAATACCTTGAAAATCACATGATCTTAAAGGGGCGGTTCACCCAAATTTTGCCATCGTTTAGTCACTCTTGTGTCTTTCTAAACCCATTTGATTTTCTTCTTGTGAACAAAAAAAAAACAAGTCAGAATTATACTTTTAAGGTGTTCTTTTATTCATTCTTTGTATTATTTTGCTATAATACGCATCCAGCAGCGTATTATAGCACTCTCAGTTTGTCTGGCTTCTTGTGAATATGTCAGTATAAAGACAGAGATATTTTAATAGGGCTTCTGGTTTAAATCTCATTAGCAAAATGGCAATAGATCTGGGAGTCTGACTATTTTAATTGGTTTAGGACACTGTATTCAGCAATTAGTTTGCCTTGTCACTTAAAAACCATAATTCACTAAAACTATGGTTTGTCAAAAGGCTGGCAAACATATCAAAACATCACTTCGCAGCTATGTTGCCCATCCATAGATTCTCTGTACATAAATTATATCACATTGAAGACAACAGCTTACTGCTTTAATATTAACAGTTAAGAATACTACAGGCAAAACAAATAAATACAAATAAATAAATCATGCACTGGTCAATTTTAAGATGTTGGGCTATTTGACATTATAATGTGTTGATTTTAGAGTAGTGGAAAGAAAATATCCAAATATATTAATATATAATATTAATATATTTATTATACTTCATCTATTTGGGTCTGTAGATTTCAATTAAATTACATTTTCTCAATAAATAAATAAATAAAAAATCTCCACTTCAGTACAGCATTTACGCTTTACAGTTTATTCCTATTTTTAATCTGGGGTTTGTTTGTTTGTTTGTTTGTTTGTTTCTGTTTTTTTACTGACGGATTTGTTCATGTCATTTACCTGCTTTTATACAACATTTTAAAAAAGATTTTTTTCTTCACAATTCCGAGTTTATATCTCACAATTCTGACTTATTCCTTACAAATCCGAGTTTATTTCTCGCAATTCTGTTGTTTATTCCTTACAATTTCAAGTTTATATCTCACAATTCTGACTTATTTTTTCAAAATTCCGAGTTAACATTTCGCAATTCTGAATATTTTTCCTCGCAATTTGGAGTTTATATCTCACAATTCTGACTTTTTACCTCACAATTTTGAGTTTAAATCTCTCAATTCTGACTTTCTTTCCTTGTATTTCTATGTTTATATCTCAAAATTCCGCCTTTTTCCTTGCAATTCCCAGTTTATATTTGGCAATTCTGACTTTTTCATCTCAAAATTCAGAGTTTATATCTCACAATTCTGACTTTTTACCTCACAATTTTGACTTTAAATCTCTCAATTCTGACTTTCTTTCCTTGTAATTCCAGGTTTATATCTCAAAATTCTGCCTTTTTCCTTGCAATTCTGAGTTTATATTTGGCAATTCTGACTTTTCCCTCACAATTCCAAGTTTAAATCTCACAATTCTGGCTTTTATTTCATGCAGTTCCGAGTTTATATCTCAAAATTCTGACTTTTTTCCCCTCAAAATTCAGTTTATTTCTTGCAATTCTGACTTTTTCTTGAAATTCTAAATTTATATCTCGCAATTCTGCATTTTTTTTTTCAGAATTGTGTGATATAAACTCACAACTGAGAGTTCTGAGGGGAAAAAATACTATGTTCTCAGAATTGTGAGTTTATTCCTTGCAATTCCGAGTTTCTATCTTGCAATTCTGATGTTTATTTCTTGCAATTCCGAGTTTACAACTCACAATTCTTCCTTTTTTCCTCTCAATTCCGAGTTTACACTCGCAATTCTGACTTTTATTCCTTGCAATTCCAAGTTTATATCTCACAATTTTTTTTCAGCCCTAAAAATTCTAAGTTTATTTCTTGCAATTTTGACTTTTTCTTGAAATGCAGAGTTTATATCTCGCAATTCTGCATTTTTTTAAGAACTGTGTGATATAAACTCACAACTGAGAGTTTTGAGGGGATAAATTACTATGTTCTCAGAACTGTGAGATATAAACAGTTGCGAGTTATAAAGTCTAATTCCGAGGGGGGAAAAGAATATTTTCTCAGAACAGCAACTTTATTTTTCAAAATTGTGAGATTTTATCATTATTGCATGATATAAACTCACAATTCCGAGAAAAAAAGTCAGAATTGTGAGACGTAAACTTGAAATAGTGAGAAACAAAGTCATTTTTTTATGGAGTAATAAAAAGAAATCCCATCCATAAAAACCTTTTGATTCTAATATGTCAACAAAATGAAACAAGAATTTTAAATGTGGCCTTATCCAATGTTTATATTTCTGGAAATGTATGCAAATGGGTGCATATTAAATTAGATCATGCCTCATTTGCATATGTAAACCTAACATTTCAGGAAATGTAATGCAAAACATGTTTGCAATGCCTAATGCAATCAATTAACGGGAAGCATGTGAAAGGGGTTAAGCAAGAGAGAATCTGTTTTACACCTCACAGGCCTCACAGACAAGTGGAGCAATCATCACTTGAGATGGCACACAAACCACAAAGAGTCATGTCAACTCGGACAGGACACTCAAGGTAAGGTCTGACAGACACTTGTCTTTTGCTGTCCCACTACAGGAAGAAGTCTGTCACAAGGGCATCATCCTCCAAACTCTACTGCACAACACATTACAATGATGTGAAAATGAGATGTCAGAAAGGGCCTAGAGGGGAAAAAAAAAACTGACAAAGGACTCGGAAGATAGGAGGAAATTTCAGTATCGCTGTAACATGGAGCACATGTGATGGCATGTTTTACCTTTCCATTTCTGTAAAACTGTCAGCAGCACATGGATCCACACACCATAGGGCAGATGGTAACAGGGCATTAAAGTCATAGAAAAAAAATACAGTGCTCGACGCCTGGTGAAAGCTCTCCTCTCTATACAGTCTACAGTGAGACAATATAACCTTTAAGTGTGAAGCTTGACAGGATTTTCTTTTCTTTTTCATTTTACCACTGTAATCCTTTTTTAAACTCTGGATTTAGAAGCTTCAATTTCTCATCCATATTTGGCAAATATAAAAGAATATTCTAGTAATGTACAACTGTAAGATTAAAGAAATACATTTAGATTCAACCATCAACTTAGTAAATAAACTTGTAGCATTGTAAGTGCATTACTGTACACACATTTTCAATTTGAATATTTTTTAGTCGTCAGAGTTGTAACAGTTGAAGCCAATGGTTGCTTATCACAGGAAGTCTTTTATGTGGGCAGGTGGCCAAACACTGAGCACTAAACAAGGTCAAGCAGGTTGGTTCAAAAATTTCCTCTACCCATTTGGAGAGACACACTTAAACTCCAAATGTGCCCAGATGTCACAGGTGGTTTATGTGAAGGAGGCGTCTACTCATTCGGCAGAGAACCTGGAACTGATTGTCACCAGATTGAAAATTAGCAGTCTGCGAAGCCTCTTGGCCTATGTGGGGCCTGTCGGATTACAAATCAGTGCAGGCAATAATTTTCAATTGTATTGGGCTGTTAGAAGCACTGACCTCTCAGGGCCAAACATTCTCTGACAAGAGCACTGCAAGAATACTGATGGTAATACAGTGCTGCATCTGGATAGACATGGTGTTCAGTGATCTTCACAGGAAGAGACTGTGACAAAACACATATTACTATCAATCCAATGCAAACAGAATGTAAAAACAATGTTCTGCTTCTTCAGTCGAGCAGAGATGTGACCTTCAAGTAGGATAATAGCTTTAACAAACGACATGGATTCACAGAAAGACATGATACCAGATCTCGCAAGTACAGGTATAAAACATTGTGCTACATTTAGAACTTCAATCTTCAAATGATTTCCTGAACTGGAACTGATTTTATATTATGGTAGCAGAAGGTAGAATTGCAATTTAATTCAAGAAAGTAGAATTAAAGTGCCCCTATTCATGCCATTTCGAATATTGCCTTTTTTGCACTGTGCAATGTAGCTGTACATCAATGCAAACGATCTGCAAAACTGTAAAGATGAAAGTGCACGATAAAGTTACTCTGAACTGACTCTGAACAGCCTGAACAAGTCATTAGTAATTCGAATCCCACTTCCGGGTAATCCATTTGCATAACGTCCACCTATGTTCTACATTGGCCGGCCACAAACAACTTGAAGTGCCCTCAAACATCTCATTTTACTGACGACTGCTTTTCTAATCTCGTAGGAATCACAAAACACTTGCTTTTGAATGATGACTCACTACACAGTTTATTTGGACCAGCTGGCTCTACCGAATCACAAGCTGTAAGTA